>JAMKCH010051447.1:0-71233 GCA_023653785.1 Ophioderma brevispina
AGTAATGCGATTCGTGTGTTGTTGTTTATTACGTGATCTAAATTTTGCTGTTTTTATTGTGAAACGCCTAGAGGCCACTATGTGCGCACACCACTAAATAAACGCTCCATTGAAATCATCGCCCACATCACATACTGTCTTATCTGACATTTTTGACTTTGTTTTAGATATTTTGCATGTGTACTGATAATGTTATGGTCTATACATGCACAAAGTTACAATCTTGAAAATGACCTAATTACTGAGATATTAATTAAGATCAGTAAGCTCAAAACTGCATATCGCGATTTCACATACTGTCGTATGTTTCATTTAGACGTAATTTCAATAGGCGTATTAACGCTGTTCGTAAAACAAGCTTTTTACGCTTTTCACATACAGATCTATGTGCGTCGTATCTGCCTCGTGCGTGAACATGACGTGTTTCACATAGAGATCTATCTGATCGCATTGAAATATAACGGTGAAATTAGCGTCGTATGTGAAAGTACGACTTTTTTGCGTTTCACATAGACACTTATGACTTTGTAGCTTTATATCAGGAATACCATTGCACTTTCAAAACTCAGCAAGGTAAAAAACTTAGACATCAGAATGTTTTCTTCATAATGCAAAATTAAAAAGTAAATTGTAATGTTTAATTCCATAGTACCATCCAGGCCCGTAGCCAGGAATTTATGTATTTATGTGTGTGGGGGGGGGGGGGATGCGGATTTGCCAGAAGCGGACCTTTTGCGTACCAACAAACCAATTTTTTCGGCTCGCTGCGCTCGCCGGTTGACCCAAAATTTTTCACCGCCGTCTCCAAATTCGGAAGACGGGTAGCGTGACATCAGCGCAGTGTTAAGAAAACCGTATAGTAACAACAGCAATGCGTAATACAATGGTTAACAGCTGCTTAGTCATTCATGTACCATGCACCAAACCACAACCCCTTAAAACAACATAGTTTAGGCAAACCGCAAACTTTTACTTGACAACACGGACCTTCTACATGACAAAGTGGACCTTCAACATCATAAAGCGGACCTTTGTCATTTGCGTGGGGGGGGGGGGGGGGGGGTGCGTCGCACACCCCCGCACCCCCTGGCTACGGCCCTGGTACAAACATGAAATCTCCCGGTAGAATTTCAATAGCAATTTTCTCGAAAACGGCATTTCGTCAGCTAATTAAGACAGTATGTGATGTGGGCGACGAAATACTCGTAAAAATAATAATATATAATAATATATTGGCTTTTATAAAGCGCCATTTCATCTAGATCACAGCGCTGTTGCCTATTATTATTACGCTGCCGTCAGGAAATCGTCACAACCATCCCGCTTCATCTAGGCCGGCAGCCGGCCAAGCGCACAATCCTATCAGCACTTAGATTGTAATATTCCCCATAACAGCTACCCGAATATCGCTTGGGTCGACGAAGCAAGTGAGGTAAAGTGCCTTGCCCAAGTGCACAACACATTGGCCACAGCGGGGCTCAAACCCACAACCTTTGGATCATGAGTCGGCAGTCATATCCACTGGACCACATCGCTACCACATCGCGCCCTCTGATTTGCACCCCGCGTGATAATATTTTAAAGGCTTTTTTGATTTTTGATATAATTCTAGTATAGATTTTAAGAGAAGGCCATATGAACAGCGCCACCACAATTTCGAGCCAACGTGCACGCCTCATAGCCGCTTTCGACCAGGGCCGGAAGTCGAAGGCCTACTTTCTACACAGAATCGAATTTCAAAATTGTGTGATAATCTCAGCGATGATCAAGCTATACTCTTTCACTTTTATTATAATACCACCCTCACCGAAACTACCTACCATTCCCCCAAATGTGGAGTGATTTAGTGTTGTGCACCCCTATGGCCAGGTATGACCGCACCCTGGCTTTACCTGTGTCAACGTTTTTTAGGACATGTACAGTATTGGTGGTATTTAAGTCAACACACCGTGCAATTATCATTACATATCAATAGAAAGCTTTTGATATAATGAAAACTACAAGTTTATTTTCAAACTGCTACAGGTTTTCAAAATATTAATCCCCATAGACATAGTACCAAGTACCAACAACAACTTTCTCATCTTCATTCTCTTCTTACATTGCAAATAATAATGTAAATAAATACAGAATACCGGTGTCATAAACTACCGTGTCCGCGTGACTGAGTGTCCTACCACCCATCTGTCTATTGTGTTCGCCATTGAGTGCTGTATGCATCGTTTGTTTCAGCATTGTACCCAAATGGCCTCGTACACAAGGTCACGGTTTATTCCGTACATGTTGCTATGGTAGCTAGGACACTCTCGAATGAGGGACACTCAGTTTCTTTACACCAATAAATACAGAATACCGGCATCGACACGAACTAACATGACTAAGCTGTATAGTTTGTTTACATTTTTGCACTGCAAGCACGTGATCGGAGTCCATTCGCCTACGTCATGCATAATAATAAGGGAATTGTTATTTTGGGGGCTGGTTTTGAGCGTATGGAAAATACATAAAATCTTTGCAGTTTTTAAGCCCTGCTTTACGAAGACAGATAAAAATCGAAACTGTATTTTATTCATTTCCTGAGGTCACCAGCTATTGATATATAATGATAATACCAAGGTGTGTGGACTTTAATAATATCAAACTCAGGCTTATATAATACTTACTGTAATCTATTCTTTGCAGCCTACTACGACTGCCCCTACTTGGGGCTGCGACTGCCCATTTCCTCACATACAGAGTGAATCAAAAAAAAATTGTGCGTGAAAAAACACAAAATTTGACCCTGACCTGTTTATTCTACTGTAACGCAGTTGATGTTTTCATGATCTGCATTTTTTCGACTTTCAATGCTGAAAAAAATACGTAATTTAGTGAAGAAATGAAGTAGATATGAAAGATTTTCACGGCTGATCCAGAAAGGTTTGTCACCATATTCAGACAAAATAATGGAACTGAAACCCAGCTTAACTGTGTAAATCCAATGGGGTAAAAATGGATCAGCCTCGAAAATCTTTCATATCTACTTCATTTCTTCACCAAATTCCTTCATTTTTTCAGCATAGAATGTCGAAAATATGCAGATCATGAAAACATCGACTGCGTTACAGTTGAGTAAACAGGTCAGGGTCAAATTTTGTGTTTTTCATGCACAATTTTTTTTTATTCACTATGTACATATATATGTTAAACTCTACTTTACTCGTACAGTTCCTTAGAATGGAAAAGAATGCATCCTTGCTTCTTGTACCTCAACATTGCCATAGCTGAGTTGCCAGAGCTTCTAGATTCTTAGCAAATGAGATAGGGAAGCAGTAGATTATGGACTCCCATGAAAATCGGCTGACAATATGGTTTTCTTTTATCCACAACTTCCCAATGATGTTCACCTTGTCACAGTCAGTCTTCTCAAATCTCCAAGACATCTCAGTCTAAGAGATCCTTAAACTTGGTGTCCACATATGGTCTCATCCCCTTGTCACTGAGGTCTTTGAAGATCTCATGGTCAAGAAATTACTTGGATGTCTTGTGGATGAAGGTTATCTCTTTTCCATCTAAGCATAGATGGGTATCAAAAGGTGTATTGACTTCCGCTCTGACGGACAGTACACTGCAATATACACTGAAAACTATGTCCATAAAGTGCATGTTTTGGTGAAGGAGTTTTGCGTCTTTCTGGCGTTCTATCTCAGTCATTTTTACACGATTGCTTACAAGCGACATGTTACATGAACGAGCAAGGCCGTGGCAAATTATCGGACGATTGGCAAAATACTGATTGAAATACATGCTGAGATACTTTTTTGTGGCAACTGTACATGTGATAAAGTTTAAGCATGTTGTAAATCATTTTTACCAATTTGCATGAAAACTACAACGCCTTTGAAACACATAAAACACCACTACACAAGCTTTAAACTTACCGTGCTCGCCCACATACCCTAAGATCGACGGCACTTGTCCTGTGCTACTCATGTGCAGAGTAGGCTTACCCTGTATGGGAAAGAACAACCATGCTAAGAAGCTTGATTCAGCATTAAATGCCTCCTGCTGGCTTATCACAGGATGCCTCCGTCCAACATCAACAGAAAACTTATACAGGAATTGCTCCACCAGACACCCGTCGTAACGTAGCGAGCATGCAAGAGCGTAGCTGCCGAGTATCTAATGCGAAGCACCCTATGTCTGGACAGATACCTGCTGCCAACCACCTCAAATCCAGAGAGAGTTTCTTAAGCAAAGTCCAACCTCTTGAAACAGTCTCTAAGGAGCTTAAGAGAGTCGCCTTGTGGAAAGAAAGACTTGCCATCAACCAAGTAACATCTATTGGAATTGAACCTTGTGAGCATCTCCCACCTGGAGCTGACTCCTCATGGGCTGAATGGCGATGCCTCAACAGATTGAGAACCAGATCTGGCCGATCTCTAAGGATTCCTTGCAGAAGTGGGGCTACCTGGAAGCAGATCAGGACACTACCTGTGGTTGTGGAACAGCACCACAGACAATGGAACATCTCTTGGTCTGCCCACTGCTGGAGCAAAAATGCACAGACAAGGACCTTGCGGAATTCAGTGAAGCAGCCAGACGTTGTTACACCAAATTATTTGCTCAGAGGTGTCATCATTACGTACCGAAAAACATCGGAGTAAGTAACTCAAAACGCGACCTCAATTTACTTTGACAATACTTACTTAGTAGCATATTTCCAAAGGTGGGCCAAATTACAAACTTCATTAGAATTTATTTGAAATTAAACAACAAGAAAACAAAGTGCTAATATTAGAACAAACATAATTACAGCATATCCAAATGTTAATTTTATTTTATTTTAACACTTAGTTCCCGGGGGTGGGGGGGGGGGGGGGGGGGGGGGGGGGGGGGGGGGGTGGACGTGGGACCCAACATTTGATTTTGTTTGCGATTTCGCGGTTACGAGCATAACCAAGACAAAAGTGGACCAGAAATACCAACAGCAAAAAGTTTTTGAAGAAGCAGCCTGTGGGGAACTTTATCAAAGGCTTTTGTCAGATCAAAATGGCAACTGCCACATCTTTGCGTGCTTCGAGGGCATTGTGCCAGTCTGAGAAGGCCGTGAGGAGAGCATCTGTGGTTGAAGAGTTTGGGAGAAAACCAAATTGTCTTTCGGTTAGCAAATTATTTTCTTAAAGGTGCGAGAGAATGTGTTTATGAATGATTTTTTCAGGATTTTGGAGATGATTGGTTGGAGAGAGATGGGACGGTAGTTATTTGTGGAATTCTTGTCTCTAGATTTGTAATACTTATATCAAAAAGTGTTATTTGATATAATACTTATATCAAATAACCCTTTATATGCTGATAGTATCATTTTTAATTTTGTCATGACCATGCTCTTAAAGGCACTATCAGAGATTTGCTAAATCAGAAAATCGAAAATTGCATATCTGTAACAAGTACAAGTATCCTAACATACTCTGCAAATGATAAGACCAGAAGCAACCTAATAAGGACAAAATCGGATATTTTAGTCATTACTGTCCGTACAGACACTTACTATAACGTAATTGAATGGAGATTCATATCTTAGAACACTGCCGTTTTCTCCCTTTCCTGACAATTCTTCAGTTGGAAAATGTAATTTCTTATAATTTCTACAGACTTATTCTTCACTTTTAAGCTATTCCTGCATATTTCAAATATTTTTACTCTTTCGGGAGAAACACTGATAGTGTCTTTAACTGTCACAGTGTAAGTCTATGGGAAAGACCAAAGTGAACTTGAACTTTCTGAGAAAAATACAAGATGGTATAAATTTGGCTATATTGTGCTAAAATTATTTGAATTGGTTAGTCTAGAGTAGAATTTTTTGGTTCAAAATCTTATATCGGAGTTTCTAAGGATGAAAATATGCGAATCACTTTTTGGGGGGAGAGTGTCAATTTCAAGTTCGGATTTTCATTTTTATTAATATGGTTCTTACGTGACCCCAATTTACTTGCGTTAGTTTCGTGATCAAACTCCCATGGGAAAGTGGTTATGTGGGTTGCTCCCTAGGACCCCCCCGGCACTAAAGGATTTTTTTAGCTTGGGCACTTACTGTTAACATGTCTTAATGTTTTGACCAAAGACAAATAAAAAACAAACATATTCTGTGTTTTCAAGACATGAAGTAAGGAATCACAAATACAACCCATGATTATGTCATTTGGGCGGTTGGTAATAACTCACTTCAACTCTGTGTATCCCAACAAGTTAATATCGGATTTACCTAAAATTGTCACAAAGTATGGTAAGCAAAATACCTTTTCTAGCTAATGGAATTTTTTCGTGATTGTTATTCTTTCTCAGTTTTTTGCTTTCTTGCCACACAGTACAACAAATAGAACATATTTCAATGCACTTAATTTCGTCACTTTAAAGAAATGACATGGCATTACATATCGTATATACATTTTTAATGATACTCTTCAACTGAAATGTATTTTTTGCACGGAATCCACAGACACTCAGCCTCCAGTTATAGATCGTTGTCGGTCACCGGGCATCACCTTGACCGCCGACCTTGCAACAAAAGTTGAATGGGAGGTACCTCAGTTTTCAGATAACTCTGGTAAACCAGTCACTGTGTTTAAGTCCCATGAGTCTGGGATGGTTATGCCTCTTGGTGTAACGGAAGTGGAATACCTAGCTATGGACAATGCTGGAAACAGGAAGATATGCCGCATCTATATCACTGTGCAGCGTAAGTTATTTTATCATCACTTATCATCATTTAGCGATGCAATGGTTATCATTCAATGCAAAAGAGTTAACACATCCCAATACAATAGTCGCCATTTAGCAATGTAATAATCGGCATTAAGCAATTCAGTAGCCATCAAATAGCAATTCAATAATCTTGAACATATTGAAGCATTCAGCATTCCGTGGACAGCTGGATAAATGGGTTCTTTCGGCAAAACAGGCATAATAATGGTTAGGAATGATGAATTTTGGTGGTTCTTTTTTTCTAATGATCGGAAGAACATGCTTGTTTTGAATATGTGAAACTGTTTTATCAGGCTCAATTAGTTTTTTGATAAAAAAATAATCAATCACGGTCCTATTCTTTTTGACTCACACTGTAGTTTATTCAGCTAAAGGTGAGTGTTCCGATCGGGCTCTTATATCAAGTAGAGAACACAATAGACATAAACCGGAACAAGTACCTTTAAAATAACAACACTTACAACGTAAGCTTTTCAACAAGCGCCATGACAAAGCGGACCTTCAACATGATAAAGCGGACCTTGTCATTTGGGGGGGGGGGGGTGCGTCGCACCCCCCGCACACCCTGGCTACGGCCCTGTCAGTACCTGAACTTCCAATCGCAGCACCCTTTACACCAAAAGCTTGGGGTCATCAGAACGCTCATGGATAGAATGGAGAATGTAGTTTCGGAGGAGGAGATAAAAAAGAAGAGGAAGTCAAAACCAGGAATGCGTTGATTGAATGCGGATACCCTAAATGGTTAATGGATAAGGTCAAACAACAAATGAAATGTAAACAACCTAAGAAAAGTGGCAAGAACAAAGTATCGGATACACCATCAAAGGGCAGGTTGTAATTCCTTATGTCGAAGAATTGGCTGAACAAATACAAAGGATTTTTAAGAAATATGGCATCTCTACCGCCATGCGTCCCCAACACTTTAAATAGCCTCCTCGTCCATCTTAAAGATAAAAGGGACATTACCCAAACCAGCGGCATTCCTACACTGGGGAAACCGGCCGTCAGTTTGGAGTGAGACTTTTGAAAACCAAAAAGACACTGAGAAAGTAATTGATCGTTAATATACGCGAAAGAAATGAATCTACAATAGAAATCCATAAATCAGCCATTACGGACCATTTAGCACAAGAAAACCATGTTATCGACTGGGACGGAGCAACAATTCTCGACAGAGACTCTAATTCTTTCTCGCGCAAAATAAGAGAAGCAATTCAAATCAGAAAGAGGGGATCCAATGCAATCAATCGCGACGATGGCGCTGTTTCTCTCGATCACTTATACACAACACTTCTACGAAAAAAGATAACATCACCTAGAAACGACAACAACAAGTTTCCAGGAAGTAGAAGTGGATCGCATCACTTGTGATCAAGCCATGAGTGAAATTTTCTTGGATTTGTCAAACAAAATGATACCAAATATTACGTAACCGGCCCAGATACCTAGTCCTTTATTGAATTTGAATGGACGTCGTCAGCCGGGCCAAATGACCTGGCAGGATAAGCAGAGAGAAGCGCCCTCAATAGTTGTAACTAGGCTGAAGAATTGTCATTTTGCGATATTGCGTGTACATAAGACTCGGTTTTCATGAGGTATTCATTCTTTCCTCTAAAAATTGCCATAACAAGCTAAAAACATGAAAAAAAAAATCCAAAAAGGAAGGGGTTTGAGTTCTAAGTAGCAAACCCACAACTATAATTCATACTACTTCCAAATCTCACTTGAGATTTATATTCATGATATTATGCAACAGGTCTTTCATTGATGATCAGAGTTACTATTACAAGAGTGGTCATTTGGCTGTGGTTCAGAGCTCAGGGAAAATCTGTTGGACTATTACATAATACTAATTCTTGTGCAAAGTTTTGTTCATGAATAACAATGCAAGTGAGTTCTGGTATACAGTGTACTTTGTTCTGGTAGAGTAAGCACAAAGCTATTATGCTTTGGAAAATATTGAGGTTAAACATGAATGATTGAATGTTTATACTCTTCTTTTCTATTTTATGCACCATCGATGGATAAATTGTTTAAAATGACCCCTCCCCCCAAGAACGGGAAAGCCGCTTACAGGGTAGATAGATATTATCAATACACATCAGCATAATAAGTCTCTTTCCAGTTGGGGGGGGGGGAGGGGTTGTAAAATAAAAATTCGATTTCCCATTGAAGTCTACACTTAAAATTCCTCTAAAAGTGCAATTTTCTTCAAAATTTGAACATTTCGTGTTTTTCAAAGTTCGGATCAGAAAACTTCACATTTAAAGTTATATGATTTGTGAAAATGGGTACCAGATAACGCAATGTCAAAAACTGAGGGCGCTTCTTTCTGCTGATCCTGCCAGGTCCTTTTTCAATAATTAGTCATACATATTACATGAAATTATTCGAGGAGATCTTTTCTATATAATAACTAATCAGAATTCCAATAAGCTTGTTGTTTTCTACGTAGAAAGTCCATGCACCATACCAGAGGGACCTGCTAGTGGCAGTGTGTCCTGCAGTACATCAGACAATGGCATAGATCATGGAGCTGTGATAAGGTGCTTTGTTTTGCCGACGGACTACTCCCTTTTCACGGTGACAAAACAATGGCGTGTGGACTCCTCGGCAACACTTGCCATGGCGATTGGTCAGGTGGTGATTGATGAATCCCGCCAGAATGGGACAAGTTCCACGTTTTCACTGGACACTGCAATTTAAACAAACCGGCCTGTGGTTAACTGTCTTTCAATAACAAAAATAATGGATCCTTTTATGCTAACGTGCTGTTGCATTTTTAGATACTGCCGTTTTTACTTGGACAAATGAAACTCGAGTGTTTTCAAAATTTGGACACAAATGGATTGTAACCAGCAAGATCACCAATTGTAAAACAAATTATTTTTAATTTTTTTAATTTTTTTATTTTTTTAGGGGGTTTGTTTTTTTAAATCTTAAATAATGAAATTAATTCAAACGTTCACACCGTAATAACAGATTTGATGGGGTTCAGAGGCATGACAATTTATCACGAAGTGTAGCCTTTCATCAAGGCGCTGCGCTTTATTTTTAGTTTGCTACATCCCGTCAAGGATGTGCTATAGCGCCCTCTAGTGTATCACCTTTCCACATATATTTTGTTGTTTGGGTCGCTTTATTTTCCGGGATAAATCTTAGCTAATATCCGTAACAATTCTGGGAACTGATTAGGCAATGCAAATGACAACACGTACGGCACCTGGCGTATGCCGTGCAGTCATATTACAAATGTGATACTTCGTCCGGTGGCATTGTTTTGTGTTACTTTCGGGCATTTATATTTGTGGGTGAAAGAATGGGTTCGGTTGACAGATTATATTGGCATTAGCATTTTTTTAATTAATAGTACACCCGTATTGCGGACGACATAAAATAATACTTTGATTGAAACATAATGCTTGTACAGAACTCTCCCTATTTGCCCAGAGACGGCATGCTCCGGTCTGCCGAGGGCTTCGCCCTCGACTAATCGCTTTCGGCGATCCCCTCACGTTTGTGGCCAAATGTGGAGGGTTTTGACAAGGAACTACACAAAGTGAGGAATAGGGAATCAAATACAGATAATATGCATCAGGAGAACCAATTTATGAATCGTTAGCTCACTCTAGGCAGTAGAATGTCCAGCTCAAGTTGAGTATTCAAATGCTACACCTCAATCAGATGCACCTAAAACTGTTCTACCTTATTCCATATCAAATACTTGTGTTGTGTGAGAGATTCTATCGTGTCAAAAAAGTAAACCCGACTTGCAAAGAGCCTCATTGATGATAATTGCTGGCATTTAAATGTATTCCTATAATTGCATTAGCTTTAGGATAGGCTACCTGAATGATCGTTCTATTTTGGCACCACATCATAGTCCATATGTCCCTCGATCTCTGTTTTCAACAGAACAGAATGGCAGCTACACTGGTGTCAAGGCCCTACGTTTGTCTTGGATACTGCTCCAGTGCAACAGGAATTGTATCATCGTTTTGTGACCATCACCTGACACAGAGCTCAGACAGCAAGGTAATTTCAATAATCAATTCAATCAAAGTCACTCACATCAATCATTATTGTTATGATCGTAATTCGCCAATGTTGACGACTTATTTTTCAGACATAATCACATTTGCACACAATGTCGGTCAAACGCAGACTAGAGAGTATATCTGCAAAATGTGATATAGAGGTAAGAGACATTTAGTATACTTTTAGTACTTTAGCTTTTTCGTATTGAAAATCGACAATTTTCTTTAGTGTCCTGTCTAACGCGGGGGGGGGGGGCTCGAATTGGAACAGTCCCGGCTTCAATATAACTTAACTTATTCGTATTAGTTCCTAGTAGAGGGATCCTGATATGGGTGTACACCACTTATTTAAAGGACACTTATCCTTAAATTCAGCATAAAGATTCAACAAAAATGTATGGACATTTTGCCGAATAGTCTACTAATGAAAAGAAACAAGTTTTTTCAGAATTCTCTAAGTTTTTATTTTGACACACTGAAAACTTTTGTATAATCTTAGAGGTCAGCGTAGCTTTGACGGGCACGTATAATGCAGCACAGGCCCATGAAGCAAGCCTTCCACTCAGAACTGAATGGTGTTAAACTACGAGAGTATGTACAGTGAATTTAAGCTCCGTTCACCACAAATATAAAAGTCACCTAATGTTACAGTGTAAGTTAAATCCTACGATTAGAAGAACTATTAAATAACCCTATCAGCGATCCATCAAATATATGACATTTACAGAGGTACCAAATGACTTGCTACAGAGTGGTTCCAAAAGTTTTACCGCGTTTTTTTGTGCTGCAAATTTCTGACAATGTGGGTAACATTCAAATATTTGAGGGGTATTTATTATACTACAATCTCTTGTTTGGAAACCTGGTGAAACCAGCGTTCAAAACAAAGCTGAAATGACTAAATGGCCGCCATCTAGGAAAAAAAAAGTCAAAACCACTTTGCACCCACGTAAGTCTATGGCACTCTGTTTGCGGTTACGAAGTATATCCCACCAAACCCACCCCCGTCATGGACTTGGTATTTAATAATAACACAAGGTAAGAATTGAGGGATTTCAAAATTATCTTCAAGTTTCTCTTATAACTTAACAAAAATAAAACGGCTTTGGACAATTTTTCATTCTTTAGATCTTGTCCCAAAACATGCAAAACATTGAAATGTACAAGCACACGAGTCCTTATCATCCTTGACAAGAAAAACCCATGCAAATCTCTTTCAATTTGAAAATGCCCCAATTGAAATCGCACTTAATTCTTGTTTATGTCAAATGGACATTTCAAGTTCCTTTCCACGTTGAGATATTCTCTCATTCATTTGCAAATGGTAAAAACACTTCACCACAAACCGCGGAAGGGTATTCAGTAGTTGTATACGTGAGTAGGGCTAAACGCTTTCACGCCATGGTAATTTGCTTACTGTGAACCGATTCATGATTACCCATACGTTACATGTTTGCAACAAGTGGTTTTTGACCATTTTTTTCTCTACAAACCCACAACGGAACGGGAAGCCGCCAGTTTGTTATTTGAGTATTTGTTTTATCAAACGCCGTTTTTCAATTCACCAAATTTTAACAAGATAATTGAGTATTTATTTTATATACTCTTCTTTAAACAAAAAGTGAATCCTCCACCCTCTTTTGAGAAATTTTATTGTCAGAGCATAAAGTGTGAACTTCTGGGGACCACTCTGTATAAAAATATCCCGCATCATATCCTTAATGCATATGCATTGTCACACTCAGCCATCTCACATCAGCATGGTATATGGAGATACTTACACACTTAGTCTGGAATGCCAAAAATCATGATTTGTTTTGACGAAATCCTTCGAGTTTCCGATTATGCAAATCACTAATATTGCTTTAAAAAACCATTGCATAATTCTCATTCTCATTAGTAGGTTGTTGCACACACTAAATATAAGTAACAATCATTAATTCCCATGGTTTGTACTGTTGGACTTACTCTGTTTGAGTGGCATTTAATTTCTTCATGAATCTCTGTGGTTTTTCAATTAATTCAAAAAACCTATCTTTTACGTCCCTCTTTAATGTCTGTATTTAACTAGAAAGAAGCCTATAATCCTTATGCAGGTAGTACCTTTTATTCATGCAATATAAAATGGATCTTTTCCTAGTGCTATATATGATATAATGCAATAATGTTTTTACATGTTCAGAGACACAGTAATATATCACACTGGCGTAACTTTCTTCTCCGGGAGTTTTCCCCCGTGAGTTAAGTTGCGACATATACGTTGGCACCAAAAGTCTCTCTGTATGTATTTTCGGTCCAGTATTGTTGCCAAAGTCCGTAGTTTGTCAAAGTTTTCAATTCAGCAGCTTGCGTGACAAAAAGCGTCAAAATGTCTTGAGATAGAAACGACTGAACACACAATAAAACGCCAAACCCCAACCAAAAGTTGCAGTTTTTGGATTTTCCAATGGGACTTACAGTCACTGTCGAAACACGAACACGCT
Organism: Ophioderma brevispina; assembly: GCA_023653785.1. Classification (NCBI taxonomy): domain Eukaryota; kingdom Metazoa; phylum Echinodermata; class Ophiuroidea; order Amphilepidida; family Ophiodermatidae; genus Ophioderma; species Ophioderma brevispina. The sequence continues at coordinate 13,265 of JAMKCH010051447.1, forward strand.
GCCACAATCAATATTGCATAGCCGTTCTCGCTCTTCAGCTCGGAAACCCCAGCATCTTGGTGTGTAAAACAATACACACGGTATTAGTGCAATACCAATATTGTACCACACAGTGACCCTTGACAAATCCAAAAACTGCAACGTTTTATTATTTTGGTGGTTTTACGGAGTCTTTCAGACTTTTTCTACTCAATCTACATGCAGACATTTTTTTGCCAGCTTTTTTTACAGTGGAGGTTTAAATGAAGCGCAAGACCTAGGCAACAAAATGTAGATGTTCGACAAAACTTCAAACATTATCTGATTTTTGCACAAACTGATTAAAAAAACACGTCGAGATACTTTTTGTGCCCCACTGTAGGTAACTTTTCAGTGAAATTTCATCATTGACCTTTTCTATTGGATAATGTAAGGAATAATTTAAAAATTCTATCTTGGATAAGGGGAAAAAAAAACTTTACCCTTAACAGTTGATTAAAAAATACAAAAATAAGACACCCAAAAGACGCGATCGCTAGATATAAAAAAAGATTTTAGTTTTCCGCCTTCATTACAATGATGTTGATGCGTTTTTTTTAATCAACTGCAATGTTTCAACAGAAATGACCCGATTTCCTTGTGTACTTTTGTAAACAAATGATTGAGCCTTAACATAAATACCTATTTGCTTCTTGTCCACAATTTAGATGTAAGGTAGAGTTTCATAATTCAATTAAAAATGTTTAACAACACTTGTAAATGGTTCTTATTATATTTGTTTACAAATATATCTTGGGCTAAACTTGATAGTGGTCTTCATTCAAACGTAGTTGCATCATACTTGATCACTCCTAAAGATGTTCAAAGTTTCACTGCTCTTTCCATAATCATCTACAGCACTACTTGAACCATACTTGTTCTGAAACCCACTATATCTAAGGAAATCGCATCGATTTGAAAGCTCTAAATAAATTACTGTAATAAGAGGACTTTTGGCCCAGAACTCATGTCTGAGCGTGTAACTCTTATCACATTTTTTAATATTTGGTACATATGACACCTATTTTTTATACTTGAGTATTTTTTGTTACATCCCTTTTGTAGTGTTAAAAGTCACAGCTCTTTTGTCTGAGTAACCTTGACTCAACAAAGGTTGAGTAAGCAGTTTTAACTATCTGCTGCCCCTGTCGTCAACCCTCTCCTGCTCATGTTAAAAGAACAATCAATTGCTAATATTAATGTTGTTGGAGTAAAATTTGACCTCCGCTTTAACTAAAACCATTAAAGTTTGTGACCTTTTTTTTACATTAACACTGGTGTAAACCCACAAGGAGTAATATTTTGTACTTTGAGTAGATTTTTTCTTGCCCACGCTTTTGAGCAAACATGTTTGACTCACTGAGGGTGAGCACCACTATTTCTTGCCCTAACTGTTTGAGCAATATTCATTTACTCAAGGACATTGACTAATACTTTTGAGCAGTTAAACAAAATATTTATTATCAGAAAGATGCTGCACTCTAACACCTTTGTACATTTGTTTTTTTTTATTCCCCTTAGTGCGTCTAACACCAAACATTTCCTTCCAGGATAGATATGATCATTCATATTGGCAGTCCGATGTGGAACTTTATAATTCTACCGTACTTAAGAATAAAGGGTTTTCCAGTGTCATTATGGGCGAATCATTGTGTCCGAGGTCAGAAAACATATATAATGGGCGAGGCGCAGCCGAGCCCATTATTTTAGAAAGTTTTTTCATGCCGAGGATACATTATGAGTCCATACATGACACTGCAAATCCCTTTATTTCTATCTATTAACCCTAAAACAGCTTCAATTTAATTAGAAAAATGCATTGGCCGACCCATTATGGGCATAATAAAGGCAGTAAACTGACCAATCACGAATCGCATTTTCAATATGGGCAAGCAGAAGGTAATTAGAATTTTATAATATTGCTACCACGGAACCCACGCCCAGTAAAGCGCCGTGTTTGAATTTATAATTCTACAATTAATTAATTTATAATATCAGCTACCGACCCAGTAAAGCTTCCGTCTGTTTCAGTTGAAATCTAAAGAGGTTTTCAGTTTTTTGGAATCCAAACAGGATTCAATTTTTGTGTTTCTTGAAAGTGAACATTTCCCGACAAAAATAAACAACATTAACATACACATTCTGTTATTTAGATCGGTAGTAAATAATCTCGTTTTTTAGTCGCCATCCATTCCTTGCATAATAAACAAGTCAATCGTGTGAAGATGTCTTCGGCTCTTGTATTGGAATATTTTGGATGATGACTGTTCTTAAAGAAGATATACAATTATAAATTAGCCTGTGGAGACGTCACTGTAAGCTACTATGGCCTCCTCAGAGACGACAAGGTCCGAGACGTATGTCCCTCAAAGGTGTGGCCACATTGCATACACACTGATTTTGTTTGTTTTTTAGGTTAATCCGACCTGGGCCGGGGAGATACCAAATATCTCAACCGGCAAATCATCCATCCACAACCACAAACCTGATTGAATTCACTATCCGTCATCCCCCAGTGCTATCAGTCTGTGAACTACGAAGTGGAGAGGTAGAGATAATTGGTTTTTGACTACACAGTCATGGTGATGGTGCACCCCGGTGAATGTTTGTTTCAGTCCGCCTCTTTACCATCACATTAGGTATGTCACGCCTGTGTGCTGTATTGGTAGACGGACTCCATGTGGTAAGTTTTGACAATAATGTTGCATAATTTGGTTCATCTTCTTTGCCTGCATTCAAAGACACTTTGAAAGTGTGCTTCAAGTGCTTTATGCCTGATCCAGATAATTGGGAAATGCCCAAAACTCAAGCACCGTGAACTCATTAGCGTGCAACTTACACAATGGCGTGCAGTTACCTATGAGCTAAACGCACTCAACCAAGCGAGTTGAAAAGACGGCAAAGAAAGTCCCGTAGACTAGAAACTACATATTAAGCACAACAACAACTGCTAAACTCCTCTCCAGTTATCTGTTCGTATTTTCATCGATTTTCCGTGCCAAAATGGAATCTTTTTAGTCATATACGTACTCACACTTCAGTAACATCCTTAGTGTTTTGTCATGGTCTCATCATCCTTTAACGATGGCGAACTTATATGGGTCAATTCAATCATCTTATGGCATTCTGGTCCAGTTACCGTGACACAAGCACTTGCGATTGCATGCGTAATATATATTGCTATTGCCTTTATTGATTAAGCGGGATACCAATACGTAATTCATTTATTTGCCCAGCATTTAAAATTTCTAAAGATACTTTTCCACCGAAGGTTTTTTTTTGTGTGGTTACCAAGATTTTTAGGTGGCCTTAATCTGCTCCCGATCCACCCGATTTCACTCCAGAGCCGATTCCCTTCACAAACCACGCTAACCGCTAGACCCACCCTAGTCTAACCTGTGAAGGAAATGGTTTCAAAATACTACCCGAGGATGACCTGGAGCCCCTGGCCTACTATTTAGTAGGCTCATTATCTCCAGTCATCGAGGGGAGGTGCTTTGGAAAATCATACACATAATTTCCTGTCATTGATTTCTCTAAAACAAAAACGTTGTCAAGCGAAAGCGCTCGAGAATTAGCTGCCAGCTCAACTCAAGGCTCAATCCCAGTAGCGGCTCTCTCCCACATATTTCTCGAACTGCTCTATACGAGCCTCTAGACATTTGATTTGTTATTAACATTATTAGCCATATCTAGTGCAATCGAGTTCTCAAGTGCTTCTTCAACACCTAGCTGCATACCAAAAAATTCTCCATTAAAATTAAACACGCAAATATCACACCCGTTATGATCGTGATGCAGTGTCAAGGTTCCAATCGCTGATGAGGTCAGATCAAGCACGGGGATACAGGATACCAGATGCATGGGGAAAATGGCCTAAAAACCGACCTATTTCACCCGACTTGAATTGGGGGGGGTGAGATTGTAACAAATTGTTTCCCCCTCCTGTGACAATGATACCTAATTAAGATTTCACAGGATAAAAAAGAAAAAAACTAAAAAATCAATAAAATAATTTTATTTGTTATATAATACTACTATGTGCTATGAGGTATATACCAAGGTGAGCTTATCGTACAGGTAAACTAGTCGCACTACACACAGACACCATTTTACGTGTCGTCTTGGCAAACAGCGCCGCCCATTGTTCAATCACGGTCAGAAAGTACTTTGAGCCACGCGACCTTGGCAATTCTTCACTGCGCTAGGGAGCTTAACCAGTTTTTCGACGGCAACATGCCCCAGTGGCGTATAAGGCTTTTCATATAGAAGTCCCATTGATGGCAAATGAGGTATTGCTCATCCATTCCGTCAACGCTACTGCCCAACGCCATACAGCGCATGGCCGGAATCAATTGTAATACCTCATTTGCATCAATGGGGACTTCTATATGAAACGCGTTCGACCCCAAGTTGGGTTGAACGTACACAAACAATTTTAACATATTCGGACCCCGTCAAATAGCTTGATTTGGAGTTTTGGTAGACTTGATAATGCGCACAATACTCTGGCCTTCGTACGATTACTGCAACACAAAATATTCCTAACTAAATGTCTAGTTTAGCTGACTAGTTTATTATATAGGTTTATATTTGGGAAAAAAGACGAAAAAACGTGAAAAATCGTGAAATTCTTACCTTATTAAGCTGGCTTCATTCGATCGATTGCCTGCTCGTCATGTCATGCCACACGCCATGCTTCCAAAAACTCGTGAGCTAATAGGAAACCCATTTCTAACCTCAGATCGACCACCCGATTCGTCGTTTTTTCGACGCTATTCCAAGGTACCAGCGAAACCGTTTTTCTCATTTCCTTGTTCACAGCTAATCGTAGAGCCTTTAACACAAGACGCTTCCTGACTCCTAGGGAGATGTCCCATGACAAAAAAAAGAAATACGTAGCGCATGTCTAAGATAGCCGGCCAATTACCGATGCGGAAACGGAATTGGTGGCGCTGTGTCCCAGTCAGCACAAGATTCTATGGGAGCAGTACACGTGTGTACAAATCCTTACAGTATTCTCCATTTTATTTTCTGGTTGTGTAGTCATCTTTAACTTGTGATTACCATCTGTAGTGCACTGTTCCAGAGGGATGTTCTATGAATCTCTTACTAAGCAATGTAAACGATGTGCAGTCGGTACGTATCAGGACAGCACAGGCCAGTTCGAATGCAAAACGTGCCCTATAGGATCATCTACGGTGATGTCATCAGCTCAAACTTTGAACGACTGTAAAGGTAGGGAAACTGCATCTGTTCAAGAGTTTTCTTCTCCTAGAAACAGTTAGATGTATACCTCACGCATGCCTCAAATAACGGCCCTTGGGTAGACCAGGCTTCCCTTACAACCTAGTCTGAGCAAATAACAATCAGATTAAAGGCGGATAATCCGATCATGATCCGAATTTTCAAACGATGTTTTAGTAGAAGCAATATTTTGTACTAAATAAATAAGCCCATAGAAAAGTGGGTGTTAATAAATGTGGTCGATCACATTTGGAGAGGTTTGTGCTCATACCATTAAAAAGGAAAATTCTGTGGGCCTTAACGTTCGTCTTACGGAGGGGGGGGGGTACCAGCCCCTTCTGAACATAACCCCCCTTTGGTAAACCGTGATGCAAAAAAAGGCTTGGTAAGACGAAGGTTAAAGTTACCTGGGTAATGAAAAAAATAAGAACTTTCTTCTGATATCAAACCAAAAATCTAAATTTTGATGGAGTAAAGTAAGGAGGATGTCGATCGGTCAAGAAGGTTGACCTTTCGAAACCCGAATAGTCTTTTGCGAATTATATACTACAAATTTATTTTCATCTCAAAAGCAAAATAAATAAAACAAGCATAATATAATTATACATGGAAATAACAATATTGGTGATTGAAATGAAGACATTACTAAACGCAGAGCGTGAGGTTGTATCATCAAGGGAAATGAAACGGTTGAGTTAACTACATGTAGATGCATTTACCATAAAGTGAGCGCACGTCCAAAGAAATGTTTTTGGCTATATGGGCATTGCCGATTTCTCATGTTTCACGATGAGTGGGCATTGGAAGTTTACATAGGGGAAGAACTTCATATTGCACCAAACCTTTTGAATAGTACACCAATGTGTTTCACTGGTTATAAGAAATTCACATATGTAGCGGTTTCGGCAAAATGCTGAAAATATCCGAAAAGTCTATTTTATAGTTGCACAGGGTAACACAATAAAGTTGTTTCATTTCTGTAAGAAATGTCAATTATTCATATAGGCAAACAGATTAAAATAAAGAATAATTTCAACTATATCACATTTTTGTCTCCGAATTAGAGGATAAACTATAGATATGACTGTGGTCAAAGACCACGAACCTAGCCGTGAAACATTCTTTGTCCTAAAGTGTCGGTCTATGTTCCTCTCTGAAGGGTATGTCGTCAAAGTCGATGGGTGGTGTGGGTCGTGGTGTTGTTGCCACCCATGGTACATTTTTTGAACACATTTTGCATAGTATGGCTCTAAAACTTTATGCTTCTATAAAAACTAGTCATTCTCCATCATTTAGAGACGAACACCGCGTGGAAATCATATATTTCTACCTTTTTGGTGCAAAATTAAATTTCCACCTATTATACACTATATATCTGTAGAAATCTACAATTTTCAGACTCGCGGACATTATGACTTCGTGACGATATACTAGTACTTATTATAGTATCGTTTGGAAAGAGAAGGGCCATAGCTAGCTGTCCACTGGTATCAAAATCATAAGCATGCTTTATAACGAAATATCTGGGTAAAACACCCGTTTTTGGTAAACCGTGTTACAAAAAAAAAGAGGCTTCGAAAGAAGGTGGTTAAATCGATATGAACAGAGGGACTAGTTGAGTTTATGCACTGCACTTGATGTTTCAAAGTAAGCTGTGCTCTTGTCTGTTTTAAAAGATCTCTGTTCACCGGAACGTATTCTACTAGTGGTTTAGAACAGTGTGAAGGATGTCCGAAGGGCACATTTCAGCCACACAGAGGGATGTCTGAATGTATCGAGTGTCCCAAGGGTACGTCAACATATAAGACTGGAAGCACTACGGATATGGAGTGTGCAGGTAAGGGTTCTAATAGATATTCCAACGGGATAAGCTGTACTGAGCTGAGCTGCACTGTAGGGAAAATCAGTGCATTGAGTGCAATGTTCAAGTGTGTCCGTACACAAGATGGAGTTGGTGTTAAAACGGCACTAGCACATTTTCACAAAATATGAAATTTCTTCAACTTGCTCGCAAATGATAGTCTAGGCCATTGGAAGTATAGAGATAGGCCTATATTTTACACATAAAAATAACATACCCCAAATCGGTTACCGGTTGCTATAAAAAGGAGGGCTTTTATAAAACGGTAGGTGCAACATCCATGAAAGTTATGACGACTTTTATAATAATAATTTCTGATATGTGGAGGTGTAACTGAAAGTCACCAATGACACAGTGTCCTAAATTTGACCTTGTAGAAGAGGCTATTGGGTACAGTGCTGAAACAAAAGTGTACGTACAGTACATATGGAGAACACAATAGGCAGATAACCGGTGCTCCATCATAGGACGTTGTAATTCATAACATAGGCACACCCATATGAATCCTACCATAGCAAACCCATATGAATCCTACCATAGCAAAATCCAATCACACAATAATCATTGGAAATGGTCCTGAAACTTGGGTCTGTCCTTGGTGTAAGATATTCATGAGTTAGACTAGAGTAAAAACTCTTTTACGGAATTAAGCTGTACAATCCTTGTAATCCTTTGATCCTCTTATAGAAGATTTCATGCTAGGCTAATTTCATGATGTCTTACATAAAGAATGAACCGAAACTTGGTGGTGGTTAGCCGAGCTCTTCGTAACATAGTGGACAAGGCACAGGTGCGTCTTCAGCAGAATGGTGACCCTGCCAAAGGAAGACTCCATTAACACTTAAGTGCATGGGGTGGGCACGTAGACCCAGGACCTCTATTTGGGCATCGCGTTTTGACGCAACGATATTTTGGACCAGAAAAACTTTTATTAATCTTTTCTGGAAATGGCCAGTGCACACAAGCGTTAAAAATATGTGGGCCTGGCCGGATACGAACCGACAACCTTTGTATTACTAGCACTGCCCTCTTGCCAATTGAGCTAATAAGCCAGGGTTGGTAGAGGATTGATAGATTTTTTTTGCTATAGCTATAAGAGATTACTTCCAGAGAGACACCTGCGACTTTCCAATGTTGCGAACGAGGATGAGATAATAACATATTTGAGATGTTTTCAGATACATACATTTGTGGCATACTGCTCGAAATATAAACAATAACAATCGTTGATTTGACCAATAATTATGAATAGGATTTCAATGTTACTCCATTTTTGATGAACGATAACATATTAATGACTTAATACATGTTGATTTGAATAAGGCTTGGTGGCCAGGTTGGTGGCGCTATACCTCAACATTGTCTATGGGCTCAGACGATGGCGGCCAAGACTCTTTCAATTAGCAACTTATCAAAACGAACCAAACTTTGACTTTGACAGATGTACTCTGCAGCTCCTCGACAGTAGAGTGAGTGCGCTGGACGTTAGTTAGACGCTGGAGGGTTGGTTTCTTAGATACTTGGTTGTTTCTTCTTTAAATGCTTCAGTAGTGATATTGACGAGGGTTTCAGGTAGACAGTTCCATTCGGGTTTATTGTACATCAAGCCCGTGCGCGAGTTCACATTGGTGTGTTAACACCAAGTGGGTCTATGTCTTGTAATCTATACTATGTCCGAGAGGTGTCCACGATTCGCTGTCCTAGCGGATAGCATCAGAACGGTATATTTTACTTATACGATATTGATATTGGTTTGAATTTTTTTTTTAATTTCTAACCAATGTCAATTACTTATTTCTCTCCATGAAGATTAGGACGATTTTTTCTATTTTCCTGACAATGGCCATTGCACGCAACTTTCGTAACTTTTGATAAAAAAATGAAATTCTACAGTTCATTTCGGAGAAAATTAGCCTGGGTCCACTTATACCCCTTCTTTTGCACCTTGATCCATGACCTGTTGTGATTACCCATATACCTATGCTACAATCAAATACTTAATGATAATTAAAATTAATGTTTCACTAATTACATGCTGATATGTAAATAACCTAAAATAAGCCAGGAATCCATTTCCCTGTACAAATTCTTTCTATTCTTAACTCAAAACAACCATTAGTTTTGAAATTTTAGTGCAGAATGTGCGAGAAAAAGCAAAAAACAAAATAGCCGTTTTCGCCGATCAATATTTTACAGATTTTCCCGTCTTTTGTAGTTTTTGGGTAGTCATTACGTGTGCCAAATTTCATGGAAAGATCCTATGGGAAAGTTGTTTTTAGGGGAGTCTAAATAGATCCGCTTATGCACCAACGGGAATGCAGGAGAATTTAAGCACGTAAATGTTAGAGAAGTAAATTCCAGCAACCTAAGAGAACTGATATTTCCATTTTAAATTTATTCAGTCTCTTTCATGAATTTCGTATTTTTCGCAAAAGAATCAACAATATGTGCCACAGTTTTGATATGCATAGCATACTATCAGCTTAACTTATTCAGGAGACATTTGGTTTTCTTATTCACTCGTTAATATGTTATGGAGACATTTCGTGTCTCCCAAACGTATCCCTTTGTATTGCGGTTTATTCCGTCAAAGGATATGAATATTAATCAATTTAAATAAGAAGAGAACTCATTATAACTTAATGAAATGTTAAATGTCTCCCTAATGTATAATTTTACTTCATTATTATTTATCACATTATAAAATGCCTGATCACAAACCACAGCTATGTAAAGTACCATTGGAATGTGAGACTGGCTCATTTTTCAATTGATTTCTGTCATTTTGCAGAGTATTAAGTTAATTAGATGCGTGTTATGAAAACAAAATTAAATTTATAGTTCAATGCATAATATCAAGGACAGTTACAGCTTATGCATATTTTTATTCACGCTGTATTAGACTACATACTTGTGCGAAGAACAAGAGTTTCTTTAGTAGATTTCAAAATAAGTGAGACCTCATTAAAAGTTTTAGATCTATCCATTCACCATGAGGGGTAAGAGAATTTTTTGAATGGCCACAGGGAAAACGTTTATGCTTCTCATAAAATGTATAGTAATGTAGTTAGTAAATGTTGAATTAAAATACATTATTTCACATCTAAGATAGTTAAGATGTTTCAATTGAAGTATCAGGATGAAAACACCAGCAATTAATTCATAAACGTTGTTATTTGAACATAACTTACCTTTGATACTGCAAAATATAATTCCTTATCACAGTATTGGAGAAATAATGAATGAATAAAGTGTTTATTTGGCCATCAAAATGAGCCAGCCTTGTATTAAGAGATTAGCGCAAAGCGGATTTGACATCCCGACCAAACATGGCATAAGTCCTTCTATCATTAACACACCATTGTAGAACTGAATGCATCAGTTTCCAGTAAGACGATTCTGTAAAGTAATTTTGTACCATGGACACAATATGTTTTGTAATGGCAACAAAGGCCTAGTCTCCGCATGACCGAGGATTGAACCCCATATGAATATCACCCCATTGAAATATGCATAGAGTCTCACTTAATTTGAAATCTACTATAACATCTTGCAAAGCGGGAATATCACTATCTATCGGTCGGCTGTTCACCATGTAACGGCAAATGTGCCCGTCCATCATTAAGTTGGGGATGTCAGATGGATCCTGCTGGATGTCTCAGCAATCACGTCAACGACCCTTGTTTTGGCACGATAACCTCCATCGTGTGACTACTTGATCAATCGTACGATGACAGTGCCCGGCAAATTTTGTGCACGGTGTTGGGCAACAGAACATGAAACCGAAGGGATATCTCAATTATATCTGTGCTTTGGTCTTCATGGTCCATGTCTCAGATCCATATAACAGGATAATGTAGTTTATTGCAGGCATTCCAAGCTTGTCCTTTGCATCACAGGATCCTTTTTTGCTGACGGCAACATAGGACTAAGATACTTGAAATCCCTGACCTCTTTGAGTTGGGTACCGTATGTAGTACAAACAGGTTGATGAATATCTTCCTCATTGACAGTCATATATTCGTCTTTGTTGGCATTTTGATGTTGGTCGACTTTGTCTGCACCATTCTCAAGTGATGTTAGTAGATCTTGTGCACCACATATCAGATCGGCTGTTAGAGCTAGATCATCTGTGTAGTCATGGTCTGTGAGATGCTGACTTTGGTGACGTCTAGAACGCTTGGATTTGATGCTGGTTATTGTTTGCCCTGATAGTCAATTAAACCCATCCACATAGTAAACTCCGACAATGATTTAGGGTATCGCAAAAAAAAAAATGTGATGGTCGGCCTTGTTGCCCATAATGTCGCAATTTGATGAGGTACATTCATTGGAAAGCCTGCTTCATCATTAGATTTGTCCTTGCTGACCTGTTGAGGAGGGCAGAAAGCTATTCGTCTTGCCTAATTGAAGACCATGCGTGAATTGATGCTAAACCATCAAACCTAAGGCCATTGTTATCCTGTAGTCCAGAGGTTTAAGACCCATCTGGAGCAAAATCGTGCACTCTGTGATAGAAGTATAACCTTTTGTACACACTTAATATGGACCATAACCAATTATTTCAAAACGGGACCCCAGCTGGATTTGACCTGTGGTGGCCGTGGTGGCCATTTTTCAAAATGGCTGCCATTCCCATTTTATATGTCTTATATCTCGATTAATAACACTGATCTTTGTGACTATACCCCTGCTTTGAATGCCAAGGTATCCAAATATGACATTATTTTGCAAATACATTCTGTCAGGTATTTTGTTTTCCAATATGGCCGCCAGATTGCACTAAAATTGACACTTTCCTTATATCTTGCTCAAAAATGATATTAACTATTGTGTGTGTGTGTATATTTATATTTTAGGGCCAAAAAATCCAAATATGGCATACATTTTGAAATATCCTTTGTCAGTCCTTGTGTTTTTCAATATGGCAGCCATTTTGAGTTAAAATGAGCATTTATACTTAAAAGGAATAGTCAGTCTATTATTAACTTTTGAGATGTTTAAGACATTTGTTAGATAATTGCAATTAACAATTTTTAAGTTTAAATGAAAAAACTACTCCTGGAAATAAGTTGTGGACCACGGTGACGTCAACTAGGTTATTGTATTCCTACACGTGTGTGTGTGTATATTTATATTTTAGGGCCAAAAAATCCAAATATGGCATACATTTTGAAATATCCTTTGTCAGTCCTTGTGTTTTTCAATATGGCAGCCATTTTGAGTTAAAATGATCATTTATACTTAAAAGGAATAGTCAGTCTATTATTAACTTTTGAGATGTTTAAGACATTTGTTAGATAATTGCAATTAACAATTTTTAAGTTTAAATGAAAAAACTACTCCTGGAAATAAGTTGTGGACCACGGTGACGTCAACTAGGTTATTGTATTCCTACACGTGTGTGTGTGTATATTTATATTTTAGGGCCAAAAAATCCAAATATGGCATACATTTTGAAATATCCTTTGTCAGTCCTTGTGTTTTTCAATATGGCAGCCATTTTGAGTTAAAATGATCATTTATACTTAAAAGGAATAGTCAGTCTATTATTAACTTTTGAGATGTTTAAGACATTTGTTAGATAATTGCAATTAACAATTTTTAAGTTTAAATGAAAAAACTACTCCTGGAAATAAGTTGTGGACCACGCTGACGTCAACTAGGTTATTGTATTCCTACACGGATCTAAAAACCGATCAAAAACAATGTATGCAGCTGAGTGTGCCATACATTGATTGAAAAGTGAACCATGCGAAACATGCAGGGCCGCAGGTCTGGTACACGATATAATGTTGATTCATGTTGATGTCACCGCGGTACAAACCGTTTGAAAATGGAACCTACTGTAGGTTGCGAGTTTTAATTAATAACAAGACTTGTCTGATGTGTAGACATACTGCTATGTCTAAACATATCACCAAATATTGAATTTCATCTAAACATATAAATAATGTGACATAAAATATACGCCTGCTTTTGTGTCTATACTACCACATGTAATGCCGGTTAGCACTCAAGTTTTGTACACAGAGAGGTCAAAATTTCATTCAGACCGTTTGCTCTTGCAGTGTTATACATTCAAGCCTGTCTTCTTACACTGTTCTCTGCATCCCTCGGTACATCTACAACTGATGATTGCATGATGCACTTCACCAGTAGGTGGAAGAGTCAGTCATCTTCCACTGTACATTGGACGTTTCGAAAGTCCATCCAAAGTCTGCTCGATTTATGGCAATTCCGGTGCTCTGATAATTGTTTGACCCCATACATGACCTGCTACGTATCCTACTCACAACAGATGCTAGACTAGCGCATCTTGTGTTTGTTGAATATTTCCTATTTCTATGCCTTTTCTGAGTGAATAACTTTTGTCTTTTACTATTAATGCCTACATTATTATTATTTTTCTAGCAGTTCCCACTTGTGGTGGGTCTCTGTGGCAGAAATCATCCTTCTCCAGCTGTGCCTGTAATGAACGTGCATTAAAGGTGCAATGAGAGATTTCACATATCATGTGTTCCTAAAGCAATGTAAAAATTCTGATTAAGAAAGATGGGGATTAAGAAATCCCCATCTGAAAGGATTACGCTGAGAATTATTTCTTTGGTACAAAAATTGTGAAATTTGTAATTTCCTATAGGAGCAAATAGGAAACTCATCCTATGGTTTATATTGAAATATGAGCATATAAAAATCACCTTTGTTTTCACTTTTGAGACATTTCTGTAGCCAAATAAAAGAGCTTAAAAGGTAAGAGATCTACTACTACTACTAATAATAATAACAAATATTTATATAGCGCCTTAGCATTTAGAATGATCAAAGCGCTTTACATAGCCTTACATTTACAACATAACTACATACCGAGTGTCTAATCTATATGAAACCACTACATATGGCAGAAAATACGAATGCTTCGAAATGTCTCTTTGCACCTTTAATGCCAATATTAATGATTGGTAATATGAACTACAACAAGCTGAAATAGGGAGTCTGGGAAAGACTGAAAATCGAATGCTTGATCACCAGACTAAGTCTTATAAGTTATGTCTACAGATCATACTATACTTTTAAGTCACCATTTAGAATGTTTTCATTAGCAATTATTACAATGTAATTCATTGCAATAATACAGTTGTATTAGACTACAATGGAGGATGGTTCATTTCCTCATTTCCAGGAGTCCCTCGATCAGTTAGGTAGACAGGATTTTTGGGGTGGAACAGTGGTCCTTCCAGGGCCGTAGCCAGGGGGGTGCGGGTGCGATGTACCCACCCAAATATCCAAAATTCCAAAAAGGTCCACAAAAATGATGTGTGCGAGCGAAGCTAGCTAGGAAAAAATAGGGGTTTTAGGCTTTTTTGGTCATAAAAGGGCAATATTTGGGCAAAAAGGTCCACTTTTGCCAAATGTACACCCCTCTATTGTGCAAAGGTCCACATTTTGGGAACAAGGTCCACTTTTGGAAAAATCCGCACCCCCCAGAGAAAATCCTGGGTCCGGGCCTGGGTCCTTCTTCCACTGTGGTCTCCAATGTTGGTACTCCTTTTATGTTCAATATCATTGTAATTTTAATGTCTTTTTAATATACAATTTCTGTTTTGACTTTTGACCATAGAGCCTATTTGGCTATTTTAAGAAATATAATACACTTTACTAATGCTAGTTTATTAGGTGGTATGATTGTTGTAACAGCCTATCGCCCGCCTTTCACTAATGCCAACTCCTACATCTAAAATCGCGCTTTATAAGAATATAATATCATGCTAAATAGTAATAACATCGGAGAAAAAGATATATTAAAGTGACAGGAGGAGATTTTTGACGATACGAATTTCTCTTAAATTGTACTGGATCGGTTGTAGACACCTAATGAGAACGTTTCGTAGTTTTATTGGACAAATAAGCACAAACGAAAACCGGAAACCCTGTTTTGAACTTCCAAGCTATCGTAATCGTCCCTATAGAAAACCATGCTTTGAATTTCTGTCGTGCACGACAGAAATTACTAAATCATCATCTTATTACATGAAGATGGTGTATTCGGCTTATTTACTTCGGGTGTGATCTAAAACATTGGAAAGCAGTCCAAATATGCAAAAAAAAACACAACAGGGTTCGAAAAAAAATGGGGGTGCTTCTTTCTGGAAATGTCCTCAGGTCTCTTTAATATTATTGTCATTATAGGTTGCCCTGACAACATACGTCTAGACGCAAAAATCAATTCATTGTGTTATTTTGAACAAAGATATTTGAGTGCAAATTGGCGGCCATATTGGAATGAAATGGCTGCACAAGATATTATTAAAAAATTGTATCATATTTGAATTCCTTAACCCCGAAAACATAGGAATATACACAAAAATCAAGTCAACATCATTATTTTGTGCCAAGTTATAATAAAACCATCGGTTTTAGTGTACATTGGCGCCATATTGGAAAACAAAGTGACTGACACGAGATCATTAACAAGTAGTGTCATATTTAGATTCCTTGCCCCTGAATACAGGTATAGACACGAAGATCAAGCTGCTGTCGGTATTATTAACCGAGATATGAGGGATTGAAATTAAAAATGGCGGCCATTTTGAAAAATGGCCACAGTGGCCGCCACAGGTCAAATCCAGCTGGGGTCCCGTTTTGAAACAATTAGTTATAGTCCATATTAAGTGTCTGCCAAGTGTCATATTTCTATCACCAAGTGCACGGTTTTTTGCTAATCCTCTAGACTACTGTTGAAGATATAGATTGTGAAATGTTGGTAAGGTTTTGTCTGGTATATACTTTTGGGTTATAAGGCGTGCGCTACTCGAGCAAAGTCAGGTCGAGACGTACCAATCCGTTTTTTTCCTGATATTTCCAATTGTTCCATCATGGAATTTCCTAGCCGCATTGTTTGCATGACAGTAGATCATGTGCTTACTTGTGTTTGTAAACATTGATGTCACATCATCTATATGATATGTTATTACTTTTCATCTAGTCCCATGCAGGAAAGGTTACATTTCTAGGAGCGGGTTTATTCCATGCTTACCATGTCCCAATGGATATTTCCAGCCCAGTGTTGGCATGGTGTCTTGCATTCAGTGTCCTCAAGAAGCCACAACAAATGGCAAAGGAGCAGTATCGATGGTGCAGTGTCAAGGTAAAGTAGGGAGAAGATTATGTGCATCAATGTCACTGTGGTCCAAAAACTGTCCCATAATTACGAATTGAAATTTTAAATTGAAATCATTTTTCTATCAAAAAGGTATGTACACTCGGGAATTTAGCTTAGCTAAAATGTGTTAATTAAGTTTTCTATTGCACACTGGTTCACTGACCGTATAAATAGCATGTTCATTTAAAGCAAAATTCTTTCGGGGATATGTCCTGTAGACCATCACACAGACGCACAGACACACACACACTAACACACACTAACACAAACACATACATAGTAACACACAAACACAAATACGTAAAATTATAGCAAATGTGCAATTGGGTTCTTATTATTCACATTTTGTGAAACGAACGACGTGGGTAATATTTCTGTGCATCATTATCCACACATCCACATTAAAGGCCGACTCAGAGATTTCCTGAGGAGGGCGCCTCCATTTCCAAAAAATCGTGTTTTTTGCATGTAAACTAATGCTTGTCCATAACTAATCACTGTGTGAATTGGCTAAGCTTAAATCGAATTCCTTCTATAGAAACTCCCAACTTTTTTATAAAAATTCCGGATCGGAATTTTTGTTAGACAACAGTATGCATGGACAAATACTACAATACTACACATAAATGTTTACTGCATCAAACGAAAATTCGATTCATCTCAAATTTGTTTTTTTGTTGTTTTTGGAATTGGCATTTTAGGTTTCCATCTTTAGTTCTAGCTGACTATTTTTCATTTATTACAAAAAAAATAATCATTCAAAATCTCTGAGTCAGACTTTAAAATGATTGGCTATATTCTTTCCCCCAAAGTTTACTTTGTTTTTATTAGCCAATCAAAAATGAAAGCTAGGTTACTTCAATAATATGCAACTATGTCGTCTGTCATCATAGTTGTGTCAAAAGCCCCCTCTAATACCCACGTGTCATGAAAATCTGATCTGTCATTTTAATTTTGCTCTATAGAAAATGACAGAAATGTTACACATACATACGTCATACTACTACATACAGTACATACATACATACATACATATCGTTCTTTTTTCTTTATTGCAATATGAACCACGTAACATAAATAACTATATTATAATTACAATAATTACAGCGAAATATATATATCAATAATTTTGCTTCAATGGAGAAAATGAGATCTTTAACGCAAGCGACTGCAAAAATACCCCACACCTGCAAATAGCACAAATAATCGCGCTAATGACGCTGGAATACACTTTTGGACGCGCTTTTTCCAAATAAAAACAATGTTTTAGCCAATGGCTGCACTGATGCGCAGGTATTTACAATCGCGTTACTCAACTGCTGCCCCTTAGAAAAACCAGTTTCTTTAAGCCGAGTACACGCTTATGACTACTTCAAGACTCCCACAATAATTAATATTGTTTTTTAATTTTAGATTTTTTAGTTTTTTTGTTTTTTTTAAAAGGATTTTTTAGTTGAATTTTGTATGGTAGCTGGTGTTTATAAAGGCATCAAATGGACAAGCGATTTCAACAATAAAAGTTGCTGGTATGACGGTCACGAATGAGTACACGGTTTTCTGTGCATGATAATCCAAAATCGATTGGGCTTGTCAAGTAGATCACCTGTTATAATCTATCAGTGAAGATATCAACATTGGGGTGTAGTTTCATGATCTTCGTTTCTAATATGAGTACGATTCTGTCATGTCTAGCAATATAAATATTTCTATATTCCATGCACCGCATTCATGATATGGGATACAGTATCAGCTGGTTATTGCAAGATTAATTGTTTGGGTATGTGTTTGGAATTCTAAATGCAGTAGAGAATTGCATTCTAGTCCCTGCATGGCGTGATTTAAACATAAATCTGATAGGTCATCATCTAGAGCCAGGTTTGACAAAATATTTTGTTGAAAAGCATGACACATTCTATTCAAAAATCCGCCCTTGCGATTTAAGGTTACATAACCTATTAACCTACATAACCTCTACTACCAGACTTCAATGAAATCTTCATTTAACTTTGCCTCTGATACGAACATGACAAGAAATTTTAAAGCATCCATACGTAACATACATACATCATACATACATAATACATACCTACATACATAATACATACATACTACTACATACATACATCATACATACATACATCTATAGTGATTTTCTATTATAGGGTGAGTGAAAAAGATTTACACTATATTTCAATTTTAGAAATTGCTTTTATACATTACAACAATATGTTTCATTATATCCTTGTCCTTGGTAAAAAAATCGAAAGTTTACCTTTTCGCATTTTGTAGATATGGTAATTAACGGAAAGCCGCCAAAACCATATTGACCACGGTTGTAGATTCTTCACGTCCACAGCAGAAAACCCTTGATTTACTCTCATCTTAATTCCTTAATAATAACATTTGCTTTCTTATGAGTAACAACCATTACCTAATCCGTAGCAAGTGTTGTTGATAATATTTCTAAACAATATCACTGACAATGGGGAGGGGACGCATTTCCCCCTCCCGCATCCCCATAGGCATGGATCTGAACCTTGAAATAAGCTTTAGCTACCCGTCCAAAGGCATGAAATATGGGAAACGAAAGCAGAAGGGAGTAAATTAAAAGAGAGGAAAGGGAAGGAAAAGATTTTTTGATATGCAACGGGAAAAGACAGAGGACTTGAACTGTGTGTATGTTCAAATATTGATTCCTCCAGTACCCCCCCATCAGATTATCAAGATAAAGGCAATCGGTGAAAAATGTTTGTCAACCGGCTGTATTGCATAGAATTGCCTAGATATTTGCATTCAAAGTTTCCCTCCGCGAAAATATTGTTCTACATTGTGACCAAATGGGTAGAAGGAGTACATCCTGCAGTGTTATAATATTTCTGGTCCCATAAGACATATTAGAATTTGGGACTCATTTGGAAAAAATCAGATTAGTCGGAAATCTTTGCTCCGGGGTTGTCCTGATAACTTTGTTTTTAATAATTAAGATATGACCGAATTTTGTATAATTGCTGTGGCAATGGTGTATTTTATTTATTTATTTCCTCTTGAAATACATGGTCCTCTCGACTTATACCTCTACACTTTTGAAATATGGTATTTGCTCATCCGTTCTAACGTCAAGCATGTCCGCGAAATTGTGTATGTTTGTGGTATTTTGAGGTCAAGCATCATTGTATTTCTTTCTTGCACTATTAGAAAAATGACTTTAAAAGTAAACGTTTTGTAGGGCTATAATTATGTTTGTATGTCTGAATCAAATTTATACCTATAATTATTTTGAGTCTGTCCGTACCTGTACATTTTGTATGGGATGGCACTCTGACTTTTAAGGGTAATTTATTATGTGTCTCTCATAAGTTTGTGGAAAGACTCATAATAGAAACTAGGCCTAGGTGACCTGAACATGGAAACATGAGGAACATAATCGTTTAATGCGGTTAACACATAACGTCTTTCATTTCTTACTAGGTTTGGGGAAGAATTAGATTATAAGTCATTCAATGAGACAAGTCTCCCATCGGTGGTCTACCATGACTGCTTTTCTACTCCATTTTAAATGATGGTAATCTCAGTGTTCCATCGGGGTATGTATGTACATGTCAAACCAGGATTCACAGTAGTTTAAACAATACTTTAGAGTTCGGAAGTGTTAGATTAGGGGAAAACAATACCAACAGTTGCCACAACTTTAAGGCCAAATGAGCGGTAAGAGTCTGTTGTCTCGATTCACATTGACATATCAAGATCAATAGCCATAATATTGCAATAGATTGGTTTGCACAACATCGTTTGGGGGAATGGAAAATTATGCCACTTTTTTTCTTTGCAATGTAAAACAAATATGCCCTTGGTTTTTTTTATCGAAGTCGAATTTTTGCACGTTTGTATAAGATTGTTGATAATATACCCCTGTATTTTACTAATACTGACAGACCACACTTATCAACATACTTCTTGAAATTACCCGAAGCTTGAATGTTCTTTTCATGTTGTTCTAGGGGCACTCTGTGAGGTGGTACATCATGAATGTGAGCAGATGTTGTTTAAATATCCTCTGTTGTTTGACCCAGTAAAAAACGGCTTCACTTGTGTATGTTTGCCTGGATTTCAAGGTAGGAACCTTTGAGATAGTCAACTTTCCTTTGTTTTGTATAAGAACAAAACCTCATCCTTTGGATTTTATAATTCATTGAAGAGTAAATATAAAGGACAGTGTGATTATGGTTTCTCTAAGGGTAGAGAAGACATGCAGAGAGATGGGGAAGGAGGGAGAAGGAGGGACAAATGAGAGGAACGATGGGTAGGGGAAATACAAAAAAGTCTGAATGTGGTGCACAAAGAAAGGAGAACAAAGGAGAGAGACAGAGAAAGACAGCGAAAAAATAATGGAGAATGTGAAGAAAGGGCCAAACTGACAGTAGTTCGTTGAATATGGAAGAATTGATCATGATTGTGTATATACCCGTGGTATGTGCATGAATGTATTACAAGACATTCGGAATTCCTTAATTCAACATAATGGATGGTACAGACATATCACGACAGATTTTGCTTTAAAATGAACATGGTATTTAATCGGCACGACCCATTTGCAATAACAAACTTTAAATTAACACATTTGCTAAGAATCTATCATTGTAGAAATTAAAGGTCCCTGCCTCGATCCGCTAATAGCCTTGTCCCCAGACGCCCCAGATTTTACCTGAAGTGGTCAACATTTTGACAACAGAAGAAAGCTACTATTTTTCTCATTTACCCTGTGAAATCCTAGAGCCACAGGATGTTTGGTTTGGAAGTTATGAGCAAAAATGTGCCCCATTTTGGTCGACGAATATTAATTTTATACTTTATCTCTCACACATTAAAGATAAAGAAACGCAAAAGAGGCAGGAATTGGATAGCAGCTTTTTCTCGCCGTTTCATGCGGTTTTAATGCCACAGGCATTCGGCCTTCAAATTTGTGCTATTTTAACAAAGATGGCCAGCAGCAAGCAAGACCATTTAAAAGTACCTCGGCAATTAAATTCATACATAACATTTCACATGATGAGCAGAAAGGCAAACATCATACCACGCCAAAGAAGCCTATGGTAGTATCAAACAATCAAGATCAGATTTAGCATGAGCAGAAAGGCAAACATCATACCACGCCATAAAAGCATATGGTACTATCAGATTTAGTATTTGAGCAGTATGAATATCATTCAAATATGTGCTATTTTGACAAAGATGGCCAGCAGCAAGCAAGACCATTTAATAGTATCTCAGCACTTAAATTCATATCAATTCACATGATGAGCAGCAAGGTAAACATCATACCTCGCCATAAATGCCTATGGTAGTATCAAGATTTAACATTAGATTTAGTATCAGATTTAACATTAGAGCAGTATGGATATCAAAATCATTTAGCTAATGTGTAGCCTTAATATTTATCTAATATAATATAAAGCCCCACCAGAACAGTCAAGGTATTAAATCGAAGTACTAGCACATTATATTAATATAATTTAGCACAAATAAGCAATATACATGAATTAACACTTGGTAATTGATAATATTTGAAATTCACTCATTTCACACCAGAATTCGCCAGCGAAGTGCTACGTGTAATCCGGTCGGTACTATATCAACTGGATCACGCTTTTGAGTCCTGCACCACGATCGAAATGATCACTACACAAAGTCTATGGCGTGCAATAACATTCCAAAAGGTGCGTGATCCAGTAACTAGTGAGTTTTGTAACCACTTCGATGACGAATAGAAGTGATTTACACAATTGGCATTTACTATAATAGCTACCTAAATTCCACACCGGAAACAGTAGAGGACGTAGCGAAATTCCACACCAGATACAGAGGTGGAAGTGGTATAAATTTACATAATTTTACACGCCTTGGCCAAATGAATTTTACTAGATGGGCACGCCAGAAAATAATATATGTGTTGCGCGATATACGACAACAAGGACAATTCAAGCCGGAACCGCTAAGAATTTATCAGGCTCACACAAATTAGTATTTGAAAAAAATGCAATTAATTCTCCCTAAACTCCACATATAGATAAAGGCCTATTCAAGTATATGACATACACGAAGTAGGTTGTCCTAAGACATAAGCATGCACGGTAATAAGTAAAAATAGCCTTAGGGAGAGGTGGGAGGGTTAAAATAACCTGACCGCATGAATCGGCGAGAAAAACCAAGTGACGAAAAAACCGCGAAACAGAGCTAAACAGGAGCAGCACAAACCACAAGGAAAGCTACGTCACGGGCAGAGTGCGCAGTGATTGGCCAACCATAACAAAACCCAAAAGGGCAACACTGTGTCCAGATAACTGGATTTATGTTAACCGCAAGGTGGTACCATAAATGGGGCTTACAAAATCATGTTTTGAGCTCTCGCATCAAAACGGATGGAAATATCGGCGCGAAAATTTACAGATGGGGTTTTGGAGTAAAGGCCAATCTATCAAGTTGAAAACTTCATATCCTTAAATCGGGTCATCCCCCTTTAATGAAACAATGTAGCTACTGAAGAAGTAGGTGTATTTTTATTGGATTTCAAAGATATCATGAAGATGAGATTTGTGCAAAACAGAATTCTTGCTTTTAACCCACACTGTTACACACTGAAATGGAGCACAAGGAACGAACTAACTTGGATTCGATATCTATTTCAGGAGACACTTGTTCAACAGACATCGATGAATGCTTTTCAGATCCATGTCAACATAACAGCTCGTGCGTGGATGGCCCAAACAGTTACCAGTGTGTATGCAGCAAAGGCTATGAAGGTAATAGAGGCTAATAGACAGGGCTAGGCTAGGGTTATCTACAAGGTAATAGAGGCTAGACAGGGCTAGGCTACCAGTGTGTATGCAGTAAAGGCTATGAAGGTAATAGAGGCTAATAGGCAGGGCTAGGCTAGGGTTATCTACAAGCTGTCCCAAAAAGTTTGCTCCCACTGGTAGATGACGATTTTGTACTGCAAATTTAACGGAAAACAAATTGCTGTAAAGACATGGTTTTAGATCCAATTTTGGAGAGTGTGAAAATAAAAAGGTTAATACCATAACTATGTAGATACTTTTTTTGTTTCAATTTTTATTGAAGAACGATATTTTTTTTTGCATTTTTGCATTTTTCGAATTATTCCTATACTTGAAATGAACTACGTCAGGTATCAATTCTATAGAAACTGACAGGTAAATCATCACTGTAGACCCTTTCTTTCTAGAGGTGTGTAAGAACATTAAACATGGTTATTTTTTGTCCCGAAATGATTTTTTCACACTTTGGCAGTAAAACTGAAATCATGTCATAAGTCTGCAGTTGTGCTAAATACCAGTTTTCTGGTTAAGTTTTTATTGGATCACCAGGCCCGTAGCCAGGAATTTATTGGGGGGGTGCGGATTTTCCAGAAGTGGACCTTTTTTTCGACAAACAAATTTTTTTCGGCTCGCTGCGCTCGCCGATTGCCCCAAAGGTAAAGGTACAAGTTAAACTTCAGCGTTGACAAAAGAGTATAATAATAATATAGTAGCAGTAATGCAGTTGTTATGCAGTGGTATTGACCAGTGCATTAATATATATTTATTCAAATAACAACACTTGCATAAGCTTTTACACAAGCGGTAAACTTCAATATGACGAAGCGGACCTTCAACATGACGAAGCGGACCTTCAACATGGGCTAGGGTTATCTACAAGCTGTCCCAAAAAATTTGCTCCCACTGGTAGATGAAATACACGATTTTGTACTGCAAATTTAACGGAAAACAAATTGCTATAAGACATGGTTTTAGATCCAATTTTAGAGAGTGTGAAAATAAAAAGGTTAATACCATAACTATGTAGATACTTTTATGTTTCAATTTTTATTGAAGAACGATATTTTTTTGCATTTTTGCTTTTTTCGAATTATTCCTATACTTGAAATGAACTACGTCAGGTATCAATTCTATAGAAACTGACAGGTAAATCATCACTGTAAACCCTTTCTTTCTAGAGGTGTGATTGTGAAAAGCAAAGTTTTGAATGTCGTTTGTCACGGGGCATGTCAAATTTGAATGGTTCTGGTGTGCACATTTTGAAAGAAATTACTTGCATCCATAACTTATTATCTTTAACCGATGTACTAACATTATAAAGATCATCATTGTAGACTCTGTAACTATACAAAGTTGGTAGGCGAAAACTTTTTCACCCGAAAAGTGCAATTTTCAGAAAAAATCGGACAAAAATCAATATTTCGTTGCAAAATGGTCTATGTTACAGGGGTTTCAATTAAAATATCACAATCCACAAACAATTTTACACTAGTAAGAACATTAAACATGGTTATTTTTTGTCCCGAAATGATTTTTTCACACTTTGGCAGTAAAACTGAAATCATGTCACAAGTCTGCAGTTGTGCTAAATACCAGTTTTCTGGTAAAGTTTTTAATGGATCACCAGGCCCGTAGCCAGGAATTTATGCGGGGGTGCGGATTTGCCAGAAGCGGACCTTTTGCGTACCAAAAATTTTTTTCGGCTCGCTGCGCTCGCCGATTGCCCCAAAGGTAAAGGTAGAAATTAAACATCAGCGTTGACAAAAGTGTATAATAATAATATAGTAGCAGTAATGCAGTCGTTATGCAGTGGTATTGACCAGTGCATTAATATATATTTATTCAAATAACACTTGCATAAGCTTTTACACAAGCGATAAACTTCAACATGACGAAGCGGACCTTCAACATGACAAAGCGGACCTTCAACATGTCAAAGCGGACCTTTGTCATTGGGGAGGGGCGTTGCACCCCCGCCCCCCGGCTACGGCCCTGTGGGCACCCTGCTCCCTAAATGTAAACGAGTGAAAATTTCACTCCCAAAAGAGTGAAACTCTTTTAAACCACTCCAAAATGAGTGGTTTGTACTTAAAAAGAGCGAATTCCCACTCTAAAAGAGTGAACATCAGTCCAAAAAGAGTTGATTTCCACTCGTTTTCGTGTTGTCCTTCGTTTCACTCCTCAAAAACGTTGTCCTTCGTTTAACTCCTCAAACGAGTAGAAATCCACTCTTTTTGGAGTGATGTTCACTCTTGGAGTGATTTTTACTATTTTTGAATGGAAATTCAATCTTTTTAAGTACAAACCACTCATTTTTGAGTGGTATACAAGAGCTTCACTCTTTTGGGGAGTGAAATTTCCACTCGTTTACATTTAGAGAGTGTATATCGTTGTGTTTTTCGGGGGGGGGGTGCTACAGGGAGAACTGTTAATTTGCCGACACAATTTTAACAATTCTCCACCCAAATTTTGTTGCCACCGGGTCGAATATGCATAATGCATATTATTAGTAATCCATTCTACAAAATTAGTACAACTTGAAAAAAAAAATCATTCAAGCGCTCGTGCTCACAGTGGTCCCGCCCCGCTAATGCATATGTTAATTTATTAATGCGTCCAAGATGCAATTATATCCCCAAATGCACTCCACTCATGCCTTATCCTATACATTATGTTTTGGCAAAATATATTTTAGGAAAACAATGATGAACAACAGACGCCCGCTAGTTTACGCTAGTTTAATTTGTATTTCTTTTCATAATTGTAGGCACTCACTGTGATGTTGAAGTGGATGAATGCACTTCCAACCCATGTAATAATGGAGGCCAATGTATTGATTTCATTGGAGGATACTTATGTGCTTGCTTGAATGGTTTCTATGGTGATTATTGCGAGGAGGAAGTTGATGAGTGCTCGAGTCAGCCGTGTGTCAACAATGCCACGTGTCATGATCATTCTGGTTATTTCAGGTGGGTTAAATAAGGATTGGTTGCAAGTTGAGTTTGCGTTTATTAACCTCATTCCCAAGTTATACAAAGGCTTGTAAATTTCAGAGATTCGAAATATAATTTTTTTTTTCAATGTAAAGGACATTCACTTGGGCTTAATCTCACAAGGTGATTAGTATATGGATAAACATTATGTTTATGCGAAAGACACAGTTTCTTAAAAATTGACGGCGCCATCCTCGGGAAATTTCTGCGACTGTCTTTAAAGCAATATTGGCACATTTTTTGAAGAGCGCCCCCAATTTTCAAAATTTGATATTTTTGCATAGTTACGTTGGTAATTGTCTAGGAAACTATACCTGCGAACGAGAATGCTAAAAAATGCAAAAAAAAAAAAAAAAAAAATGGATTGGTTACAAGCTGAGTTTGCGTTTATTAACCTCATTCCCAAGTTATACAAAGGCTTGTAAATTTCAGAGATTCGAAATATAATTTTTTTTTTCAATGTAAAGGACATTCACTTGGGCTTAATCTCACAAGGTGATTAGTATATGGATAAACATTATGTTTATGCGAAAGACACAGTTTCTTAAAAATTGACGGCGCCATCCTCGGGAAATTTCTGCGCCTGTCTTTAAAGCTAATTCACTGCCAAAATACACAATAGCAGAATATTCACGGTTATTCGCATTAGCTGTGCCTTAAGGTGCAGTGAGTAATTTCAGGGCATCCACATATTGTATCATATGTAGTTATTCCTATTGACACTAATAGATTTTAAACTTGTATTTAACTATAGAAATGTCTTAAAAGTGAAAACAAAGGGTAATTTTGATTTGTTTATATTTAAATACAAAGTTTATGCAGCATTAGAAATTTTGCATTGTAAAAAAGAAATGAGCCTCCGCTTAATCCTTTCAGATGGGAATATTTCTGATCACGTGCGGTTCCATTAAAATGTTAAAATCTAAAACAATACGAAAAAAAATTATTAGGTGCAGTGTTTCTAAGAAATGCTAATATAAAATCCAGACGGTAGACATTTTTTTCCTTTGTCTGGACAATGGTAGAAAATTGCTTACCTTCATGACATTCGTATGGAAGAGCCTCGATGTTTAAAATTTAATTTGATTGTTTGGGTTAGGCCAAGAAAAAAAGTTTGTTTCAGAAGACCGCGCGCATTTTGATTTAAAATTGGTCTTTTAGCTTATTATGTTTTTTTAGGTTTTGCTCTCTCGAGAAAGAGAGAGAGAGAGAGAGAGAGAGAGAGGAGAGAGAGAGAGAGAGAGAGAGAGAGAGAGAGAGAGAGAGAGAGGGAGGGAGAGAGAGGGAGAGGGAATACTTAACCTAACAGTAAATATATGTAGTAGTAATTAGTACAACGTCTTGCCAGTGTCAGAGAAATAAGCATATTTGTGTTGGTTTTCTTTTTAAGACGTCCTGAAACTAATACTTGTCAGACAGTATTTTCAGTGACTTCTTGTAGGCAACTCATTTAAAGCTATTTACATGTATAGAGACTTTACCTTGTATCATAGTTATTCTGAATTCCTTTCAGCTGTACGTGCCCTGCAGGGTATGAAGGTGTACATTGCGAAGTGGACATAGATGAGTGTGTTTCATCTCCATGCCAAGCCGGTGGGCAGTGTGTCGATGACATCAATGGATATATTTGTATTTGTGTATCAGGCTTCACAGGCAAAATGTGTGACATAGGTAAGTTAAGATAGTTATTAAAGGTGCGTGTTCCGATCGTCTTTGGCACCCCCCTGATTTACACGGAAGTAGTATCGATTTTGATATCAGATGAAAGGTCGTATTTTTCTCATTGTCGTCCTGAAATTTGAGCCCTCAAATCCATTTCATTCCCAAGATATACACAAAAAACCGCCGTTTTAGTGGTTAACCACTATTATTAGCACAGTATTGAATAGGGCTTTGCAACATGCATTATTGCGTCTGCCATAAAAACCGCAAGTTTGTTTCCCACGGTACTTGATGGGGTGTATGTGCAAGTGCCAGGCTCTCATATCAAGTAGAGAACACAATAAACATAAATCGGAACAAGCTCCTTTAATGTTATAATAGAAATGAATGACCGATCTGTGCCTTGTAGGTGATCTATGAAATAAAGCTGCATGTTTTGTACACGTTTTGTTCAATAGGTTGGAGTTTTGCAGATTCCAAAAAGTTAGTACCAATTTTAATGCACTAAATCCTAAGGAAGCTAAAAAAGTGTTGTTTTTCGATTTTGCAAACATTATTCTCATTTTTGGTTTTCACAGCTACAAAAAACACACATTTTATTAATTGATGGGTACTAACTTTTTGGGATACTGTTTTTTGTGGTTATTCTTTTCCTTTATAATTATGCAGGTTATAAATGTATGCACATTGTATGCAAATTCCATTTAATTATCCCCTTTTTAATCTTACAGAACTTCCATGGAATTTCAGTCTTGTGTTCGAGCACTCTGGGACCACAGACTATGTTTTGTTGGAGAAAATCCTACCTGACATGAAGGATATGTCCATCTCGTTTTGGATGCAGACAACAGACTCTTCCAATTATGGGTGTCCATTTTCCTATGCTACGAGTACTGTGATAGACAATGCATTAACTCTCATGGATTACACAGGGTATGTATGGGTGTCTAATCTCTTGTACTTAGACCCTAGCCAAAATGGATTTGTTTTGGTGCCGATCTTCCAAATTTGGACATGGACTTCTTTTTTTCCAGCGTCGGAAGCTATCGTATCAATTTTCTAATTTTACAGTTTCAATTATGATTATAATTTCAATTATTAATGCATATAGCAAAACGATTTGACTTCTATATTTAAACATGTTGGTGAAAATTAACCTTTTGGTGAATTGGTGCTGCTGCTACAATTCACCTCCGTACTTCTTGGCGGATTATACTATGACGAACAACACAATAACTACAGGGTTGTTACTCGTGTCTTTTGCCATTATTATGTCTCACAGTCTTCGTATGTCATAGTTTTATGTGGTGTTGATATGTTTATTTGTTCACACATTATCAATTTTTCTTTTACATGGACCCATGGTTGATAGATTTTTAGATATTTTCACTAAAATTGGGTGAGATGATAAATTAGTAGAAAATAGTAGGTGCTCAGGCAATTGAGGTCAAAGGTAAACACTTAAAATGCCAATACCTTTTCTTTAATAAGTGAGTCACTTAAACGGTAGGAGTCAAATAACATATGCGCATCAATAGTCTGTGTTGACAAGGTATGGCCGGCCGTAGCCGGGGGGGGGGGGTGCGGGGGTGCGACGCACCCCCCCAAAAATCACAAAGGTCCGCTTTATCATGTTGAAGGTCCGCTTTGTCATGTTGAAGGTCCTTTGTCATTGTAAAATATGGCGCCTGTTAGTGTAATGGTTTGTGGTTATCGCATACTTATTTGTCAATCACTGGTCAATACGCATTACTACATGATTTATTACTGTTTGTTAACGGCGATGACGTGTCATCGGTCCTACCCCCCTCCCCCGCTCTTCAGATTTTGGTTGTGACGGTAAAAAACAAATGGGGCAACATGCGAGCGCCGCGAGGCGAAAAAAATTGTTTCTCGACAAAAAAGGTCCACTTCTGGCAAATCCGCACCCCCCAAATAAATTCCTGGCTACGGGCCTGAGGTAATGGTCCATAAAAGAGTAGGCATTGCTAAAATTTTCACAGGAATTATGGGAAATATGGAATTTATTCTGATACCAAATCTCAATTTTAATGAGATGAAGTAGGAGGACGAGGTTCGCCCATCTTTAAAGTTGCGCAAACTAGAGGTTGAACATTTTTGCCACTGCCACGGTAACAAAGCATTGACAGTCAAACTTGTTCCTGATTTTAATCCTGTTGCATCAATATTTTGCACCATTTTAAACCTGCTGTTGTGGTTTTTAGCTTATAACTAGGCTTACTTTGTAACAAAACTGTATAGTGATTAAATCTGTAGACAGCCTGACTTAGCGGGGACCCAAATGGTTTCTTAAGGATGGGTCTAGACAAAGATAACACAGGGTCAAATTTAAATTGATCCAATCATGCTGAAAGTATTTGACATTTGTCTAAGAATAAGGAATCCAAAAACGTACTATTTATAATCCAAATCCTAGAGTTACATGTTAAAACAATAAAATCAATAAAAAGGGTAAATTTCGGTTATAAGGGTCAATTCGAAGCTATATATTACGATTTGAAAAAGTGAAAATTAATGGTGGAGCTCATAGGATCAAAATAAGGAAGGCTTTGACTATCGTAAATGCTTACTTACAAAACTAGCGGCAAGAAGGTCAAGCCTCCAATTGTTAGTAACAGCAACTCCAAGACTTTAAGGTGTAGCTAGTACAAGCTATAACTTTGAGAATCCTTACCGTTAGATAAATAACGTGATATCGGTTTTTTCAAACATGATAGGTTCAATTTTTATAATTTGAACCATGTGAAATCAAGAATTGCATTCGAGTGGTTCCTCCCAACATGTCTACAGATTTAATCACTCAAAACATTTGTACTCGAGATGTGTTACATATGTTTGCTAGCTTTCGGTCATATGGAGTGGGTTCGCAAAGTTGCATAGGAAAATAAAACACTTTTCCAACATGTGACTCTTGGGATGACCAGTAATATGGAAACAAAGGTATATTTGGGGTATTGAGGTCAATATTGAACTACCTATTGATGCTATGGCAGCTAAGGAAAACTTGTAATGCATTTTGACAACTAAATTGCCTTTTGCATTTTGCTTTGGAGATTCAATATCACACATTTGTTTGCTGGTTTTTTTTAAGGTTTGCCTGTATATCAATGGTCAGTCAGTAGTGACAGATGTGACAGCCAATGATGGCCTGTGGCATCATATTGTTGTGACTTGGAGCAATCTTGAAGGAGCATGGCATATTTATAAAGATGGGGAGAAAGAAGCAGCAGGAAAACACTTGGCTGCTGGGACAATAATACAGGGTGAGTATTAGCTTCTGGAAAAATAATACCGGATGAGTATTAGCTGCTGGAACACTGGTACAAGGTGAGTGTTAGATGTTGGGGCGGTGATACAGGGTAAGTGTAAGCAATTCAACACAAGAACTGGCCGATCTAAGGTTTCCTTGCAGAAGTGGGGCTACCTGGAAGCAGATCAGGACACTACCTGTGTTTGTGGAACAGCACCACAGACAATGGAACATCTCTTGGCCTGCCCACTGCTGGAGCAACAATGCACAAAGAAGGACCTTGCGGAATTCAGTGAAGCAGCCATATGTTGTGTCCATCTCTGGCTGGATCATATTTGAGAACCACAGTGTTTGGACACGATAAGAAGAATAACACAATATTATAGGTTTTCCCAGTTAATTTCGCACTTGTGTAATTGATTTTAATAAAACAGACAATTGGAATTTTTCCTAAAAATGTGAAGCGCGAGAAACGCAAAACCGATTTATTTTTTCAGTAACTGATGTTCATTTTTGTGTCATTGTATTTTAGCTGTGTTTCATTGATATTCGTCAAATCCGTTGACAAATTCGTCCCGCGTGGCCAAGACTACTGAATAGAAAAAGCAATTTAGTCTTTTATAATTGATTTTAAGAATCTTGTTTTTCATATTCGTCGGGTGATCATTAAATGAAATAAAGTGTTTATTTCATGATTAGTTCTCACCTGATAGGCTCTATATCTAATTAATTGTTACTTTAAAACCAGTCTCCGTCTAAGAAAGGGGTGCGGGTGGGGTTGCGCTATGCTTATTTCAATAAACCTTTATCTAAGTTGATTGCCATAAAGGGTAGAATTCCGCCATTGATGAGAAAGGTTAGGCCAAAGTAGTCAAAAATCGTAAAAAAAAAATAATAAAAAGTTAAAAAGTTCAAACAAAGATAAACATACATATTTTGTTATCGAATTGACAATGTTATATCCTTATTTAACAAATAGGTAAAATTCATTTATTAGCGTACGTTTCAAACGAAAAGACTCAAACAAGATACAGGCAGAAATTAACACGTTTTGAAGTTATATTGGAGGAAATAACATTTCAGAACCATCCCCAAAAGAATCATATTTAATGTTTATAAAATAAACCTTCACACACGTGACTAAATTGAAAAAGACGATAATGAATATCAATGAAAAACGACGAATTTGCTTTTTTAATACGCCGGTCTTGATATTAACGGAAGAATTCGACGAGCAATTGGACGAAAATCAATGACACAAAAATGAACATCAGTTACCGAAAAATTAAATTGGTTTTGCGTTTCTCGCGATTCACATTTTTAGGACGAATTGCAATTGTTGTTTTATTAAAATAAAGTACACAAGTACGAAATTAACTGGAAAAACCTATATTATATTTTTCCTTTGCCAATATTTATAGAATATACAAAGGCATCTGTGTGTAAGTTTCCCCAAAATTTAAAAATCCATGGAACCATATAGAAATTCCTTTGACATCAAAAGCTTGCCAGAATCGTTTTGAGCAGCCAAAATGGCCATAGAATCCACTTGTTTAAATAGATAATTGAAGAAAAACCCGTTTATTTGCCTACTCCTGCTTGTGATATGTAATCAGGTAATGGTGTTTTCAAGTCATTTTGAACGTTGACAGCTATAATCTTATATGGTAAATGATTAAAGCTGCCACTAATGTAAATTGTATATGTAAATATACTGTTCTGATGCTATCCGCTAGGAAAGCGATGGGCATCTTTCGAACCTAATACCTATGGATGATATCTATCGCTCCTCTATCAACCCAGTCGTGTGACTCAGTTGGTCACTAGTAATACGGAGGTCGCCGGTTCGCATATGGGTTTTTTTCAACACTTGTGTGCGCTGGCCATCTCCAGGGAAAGATTAATAAATACCCATCATTTGCTGAACAGATTTAAAGGGGGAAGGCCCGATTTAAGTCTATATATTTTTCATCTTGATAGAATGACTTTTACCCCAAAACCGCATCTGTAAAGTTTCTCGCCGATTTCAACTTGTTTTGAAGTGAGAGCTAAAAACGTGATTTTTTTAATTCCCATAGAGTACTGTGTAAAATTAATATTGGTCGACCAAAATGGTGCACATTTTCGCTTATAACATCGAAACCAAACATCCTTTAGCCCTGAGATTACACAGGGTAAATGAGAAAAATAGTAGCTTTCTTCTGATACCAAAATTTTTACAACTTCCGGTAAAATCCGGGGTCCCTGGGGACGAAGAGATTAGCGCTTCGGGCCATGGACCTGTAAAAAGATGTGTGTAAAAAGGGAAATTGATAATGATAAAATCACTTTTTTATTTTTATGCAGGTGGAGGTGTATTTGTTATTGGTCAAGAGCAAGACATTCCTGGTGGGGATTTCAATCTGGTGGAATCCTTCCTCGGTGAAATCACCCTACTTAATGTGTGGGATAGGGTCCTTGACAACGATGAAGTGAGGGCACTGCAAAGGTCATGTGACAGGCCGACTGATATGATCAAAGCATGGCCGGATTTCCTTGCTGGGATCACAGGAAGAGTACTGAAGATGGATAACCATTTCTGCCAAGGTAATGTAAAAATTTAGGTAATTTCATCATTGTTTAAATACGATTTATTTATACAGAAGTTTATTTACGTGGGTTGTTAGACATTTAACTGCTACTACTTTATTTTCAGTTTTGAGGTATTGAGGTATCGTTTATCCAAGATAGACTTGTGAGATTGCAGCACGAGCTCATATACACAAGTAATAATTTGTTTAAAAAATAAACAAGTTCTAGCATTAAAAACACATGAGAAACGCCACCAACATCCCATTATTAGGTTTTACATTTTACAAATCCAATAAATAATCAACCTCATGAACTCACCAATAGCACCGTTTTTTTGTGGGCCGCCAGCTATAGCTGGCAGGACCACTTAGCAATCCGTTGTGCGTGTGTATGTGTGTGTGTTTGTGTGTGTGTTTGTGTGAATGTGTGTGTCAAAAATTGTTAATTTTTTTTTTAAATTGACCTCAATTGAAAAGTTTAACTTCAAATGGAACCAAACTTCTGTCATAGGTGCACAATGGGATCCCTCATATATTGATGAGGTCAAAGGTCATGTTGAAAGGTCAAAGGTCATGTGAGGTCAAGTTGACAAATGGGCTAAAAATGTAAAATTGATCTAAATTGAAAACTTGAAGTTCAATTGGAACCAAACTTTTGTCATAAGTGCACCATGCGATCCCTCATATGTTGATGAGATCAAAGGTCACGTGCCAGGGTCAAAGGTCATGGGGCGGCCCACAGCTTATATTCTTTGAATATAGCGAGCGCGAAAGCCGAGAACCGCGAAATTCTAGTTTTATCCTAGTTGTTGAATAGTTGGTTATAAGTAAAATCAGAGGACAAATATACTCTGAAAATACAAACCTTTAGCCGTTTTGCATGTGATATAAGTCATCCAATTTTTTCACGTTGACCACAGGCATAAGATGATGGAAGGCAGAAAATGCAATTGATCACCTCTGTCGTGACATTTAACCAATTACGAACTACAGCACTCTCTGGAAAGCCTTCTGGAGAGAAGTTCCAACACGCCTAGAGGGATATTTCCAGTATTTTCCTTGGCTTATGCCCTGATAGTGATGTCATAATGGGAATGTTTGTACTCATTTTGATACCAATCGAAGGAAGATCGATAAAAAACAAAACAAAACTCTAAGCTACTGAGGGTACCAAAAATTGTAAGAATCAGATGTTCAATAATCAATAATGGACAAATCAAGGGCGTGCTAAGCCCCCCTCCCCCTTAGGGTTTTGGGTTTCACCAAAATTGTACCAGGGTAAACGAGGGTTAGTTAAACTATTACCCTGATAAATGCTGTCTCGAAAACATTTGGCCAAAGAGCTTCTTCCTATCGTGTCCAAACACAGTGGTTCTCAAATATGATGCCGCAAGAGATGGGTACAACGTTTGGCTGTTACACTGAATTCTACAAGGTCATTGTTTGTGCATTGTTGCTCCAACAGTGGGCAGACCAAGAGATGCTGTTCTACAACCACAGGTGTGTCCTGATCTGCTTCCAGGTAGCCCCACTTCTACAAGGAAACCTTAGATTGACCAGTTCTGGTTCTCAATCTTTTGAGGCATCGCCATTCTGCCCATGAGGAATCAGCTCCAGGTGGAGATGCTCACGTTTCAAACCAATAGGTTGTACTTGGTTGTGAGCAAGTCTTTCTTTCCACAATGCAACTCTCTTAAACTCCTTAGAGACTGATTCAAGAGGTTGAACTTTGCTTAAGAAACCCCCTCTGGATTTATGGCGGTGGCAGCAGGTCTCTGTCGACATAGGGGCTTCACATTAGATACGTGACAGCTATGATCTGGCTTGTTCGCTACACTACGAGGATGCTGGTGGAGAATTCCTGCTGGATGTATAAGTATCGGTGATTTCCCATTTGTCTAATCCAAATCAGTCTAATGAGTCATTTGTCTCTAACTCCATTGTCTAATACCATTTAGTCTAATAACCATTTAGGCTAAAAACCATGTAGTCTAAAACTCATATCGTCTAATATCCATATCGTTTATAACCGAATTGGTCTAATGCCAATTGGTCTAATACCCATCTGGTCTAATATCCATTGGTCTAATATCATTTGGTCTAATATCATTTGGTCTAATATCCATTGGTCTAATATCCATCTGGTCTAACATCCATTTGGTCTAATATCCATTGGTCTAATATCCATTGGTCTAATATCCATTGGTCTAATATCCATTGGTCTAATACCCATTTGCTCTAATGCCCAGTTGGTCTAATATCCATTGGTCTAATATCCATTGGTCTAATATCCATTGGTCTAATATTTATATCCATGCTACTTTATGGCTGAATCACTTTGCAGATATTTAAAGACGAAGAAAAAGGAGGGCAATTAAATAGAAAGTTAAGTAAGAAAAGAGAAAAAAATTTCGTCATGATTTAAATATAACATAATTAAATCTGTTTCTCTATTTTCATATACGACACCCACCTCCATACAGTAAGTATGGTCAGAGGGCCATTCCTTCTTTAAATGATAGCTGGAAATGACTATATTTGGTCATCGAACCCCGCATCGAATGTTGCCCTACCGTTTCATGTTTTTTGTTGTTCTTGTCTGTGGTCTTTCGAGTTCTTGTATTGTGTTATGGTACTATTATGATTTAGCTTAGTTGGTCTTAATCTTGTTCCCCACATAAAGTAGACCTATACTTGGCTCCCCTTGTAGCATTTTTGATACCGCTTGTGTGTTTTGTATGGTATCTTAACCGTAGGATGCACCTACATTGCCTTCCCATAGAACACAATGAACAAAATGAGACAATGTGAAAGTAAAAGGGTCGGAAACTTTAATTGGTATAGAGGAGTCAGAAAAAATGGTCACTATTTGAGTACGCCATATTCTATCATTTTTGAAATGTATATCTATCTACAAACATCGCGGTATCAACAGAAAGCTTATCTTATTTACTAATTTGTTGCAAAGATCATCATCAAACTGAGCTACGTATTTTGACTGAACCAGTGAGGTTTTCCATTGAAATGCATGGAGGTCAACGAAAATCGCTGTCCATAATGATGATAGGGGTATGTCCAGTATTCTTGTTAATTTTATATTAACTCCCGGGAGGGAGTGAAGGAAAAGGGAGAAGGGAAAGAGAAGTCTGAAACCTGGTTGGTCTTCGAACAGGGGTCCCCACTCCCATGATCTGTGGAACACGCTACGGCGGTGTCGATGGCCCGGTCGGCCAGCGATTCGTGCACGTATGTTCTTCGTTCGATGACGTCATTGCTCATTCGGGACTTAGTGTATTTTTCTTCTCACTCAGTGCATTGGGGTTTTTGGTGTTTGGTGGCGTTAGTGTGTGGAAAAAAGTGCCGTTATTAATGGTGGAAAAAGCCTTCGATAATGGTAAGATTTAATTTGAAATGCCTTTTAAAAAGCGTCTATTGGCATATTTTGGTGTACAAATAAGACAACACTTATACATTTTCAACCGTCAATATGCTATCAAGGATGTTTTGTTTCTTCGTATGGTATGTTTCATTCAACTCTTCTAGAAACTAAACATGTAATCAAGTTACTTTATTTTTAAAATAGAAAGATACATAGGGCATCAATGTATGGGTTTCGAGTCCCGCTGAGGCCAATGTGTTGTTGTGTCAACTTGGGCAAAGGCACTTTACCTCGCTTGCCTCTCTCCACCATGTGTTAATTGGGGGGAGCTGTTTTGAATATTGTCCATTGAGCGCCCCCAAAGTATGAGTTGCCTTGGGCATTTGTAAGGCAGCTGAAATATTCAGTGGCAGCGAAAAAAATGTAAGCGCTTTGATACATTGTGAAATGCGCTATATAAATGTCGACATTTATTTTAAACATTGGCGCGTCTTTTTTTGGGGGTGGGGTTTAAATATCATCACACTCGATAAATAGCCCGTTTCCTCTTGACATGATTTTGCTACCCACAGCTAAACTCAAAATGTACACTGTAATCCGTGGGACAAATGTAAAACGACTGCTTGAATTACAAGCCAAACCCTCGGTTTGTACCTGTGTGAATCAAGCTAATCAATAGGCATTGCCGTTGGTACCACCACATATATTCGATATATGTTTCATTCTTAACCCTGCATCTTGCGGTGGTTTGTCCTCCCCCTAGTGAACTTTCCCGCGGTGCGCTAAATTAAGTGCAAAACTGTTCGTAAAAATCTTCCGGGTAAGCGTTTTCTCATCCTTCCCGGTCGTGTTAACTAATAAATCTGAACGTAGTACCTTCACCGGGGTTAGGATATGCCTGTCAAGCTCGGCGTACGGTCAATTAGCTCATGGCCTTTTCTAAATTTAAAACGTAAATTGAACCAGCGTTTGAAAATTCTCAAGACTGGCAAAAGACCAGAATGCATTGTGGGAAAAGTAATGCGGCCCGTAGCGTTGCGTGTTCACTTTTCCGTGTTTTGCGAGCACCGACGATACCCACCAAACTTCAATTTCTCGCTAGGGTCTATAGGTTCAGACCCCATTACGGTACATATTTAAAAACAAACATAGTAACGACCCTCTGATGCAAAAATCTCTTCCCTGAAACCCTTCGTTTCCCGGAGATATTTGAGATTTTAGTTTTTCATTTGCAATGCATCGCTATTACGGACTGATACCGTTAATCGCTCTCGCAGTACGAATTTTAGTAATATTTTTCGGGTACTTGACACTAGGCTACACAGAACTTTCCGCCCCCGCCGTAGTCAAAGACGAGGTTGGGGTGGTTGCCACCTAAAAAAATACATTTTGGAAATTATTCTGCACATGTGCCTCTAACACTCTATGTTTTCGAACTTAAAACCACATGAAAATGCGATATTCCGACTTTTAGTGTCAAATTGCATATTTTTGTGAGTAAAAAGTCAATTTTGTGCCAGCTCGCAGACTTTATAATGGCGTCACTGTGACGTCATTCTAGTTATGCTGGTGCATATTTTGGTTAACAAGGAAAAGAGGAGGACCATAGGTACCCACTGGTATCAAAATCATAAGATAGGGTGTGCTTTACAACGAACCACCATATCCGTGGTAAATCGTGTTACAAAAATGGCTTGGTAAGACGATCAAGGGTTATTGCACCAAAAAATACGTCATTAAATTTGCTCTGTCTTGTGTAGATACTATCCAACGCCCCAAATGAAAGCAAAGCGGTAGGGTGATGTGCGCAAAGCGTATGTGATTAATTTGAGGTGTGATGCGAATTGGTTGCTTGAAGTGATTATGTGGTCAGGTGATATTGGTGATTTCTTTGGTAGAGAGTTCAGTAGTTACGGTGTGGGTTAAACGGTATGAATGATTTAAGTTAGAGCCTTAGTAGCTTGAATAGGAATATAACAGTTATTGTTGATTGTGGCGAGTAAGCCTTTTGACCGGGTGCAGTAGCTTTTGAACCGGGATAGCAAGGAGACCCTCCCGTGCCTTGTGAAAGTTTGTGAGCATTGCAATTTTCGAAGCGGGTAATGAGGGGTTCGATACCCAACTCAAGACATCATATGTGTGACACTGACTACAACGACTATAATCTTCATGATAAATTACGCGCTCTCTGAATTAGATTCGAGCGTATCAAGAGCGTTTGGGTATATGGATCCCAAACAGATGCCCCATATTCTAAAATGGGTCTATCAAAGTAATATATTGCAGAAATTTAATATGCCTAATACAATGGTTTAAGTTCCTACGTACAAAACCCAAAGTGCGGTTAGCTTTGGCAAGCAATATGGTTTATATGAGGTTCCATTTCAAATCAATGGATATTTCTACTCCCAGGTAAGCTAGACAGGTGGTTGGTTGAGTATGGAACCATTCATGTTGTACTCAAACTGAAAAGGAGATCTGGCTGGGTTATTTATCACATAACACTTTTTTCATTGAACCTCATTTGCCATT
The DNA here is from genome assembly GCA_023653785.1 of Ophioderma brevispina. Classification (NCBI taxonomy): domain Eukaryota; kingdom Metazoa; phylum Echinodermata; class Ophiuroidea; order Amphilepidida; family Ophiodermatidae; genus Ophioderma; species Ophioderma brevispina. The sequence goes on from JAMKCH010051447.1 coordinate 52,794, forward strand.
TTTTTTTTTTTCTGTTTTTTTTCTGCCAAGCAGCAAGTTTGTTGGATCTTGTTGTAATTTTCGCCATCAGATGGAGATGTAACAGTGCGATATAAAAAAGCATGTCATATGCGAAGAGACGTTATATTGAGAAGAGAGTCCATAGGTTATATTATTAATTTGAAGAAATAAACCAAAGTGCGTGCCGTCACAGTGCTTGAGGTACACTAGAGGTACATCCACCCAATTCGAGAGGTCACCATTGAGCATCACACATTGTTGTCTTTCAGTCAAGAATGTCTTAATCCATCTGTAGCTACCTCGACACCAAAGTCATGGACCTGGCCAGGAGACGTCGGTGCGGTACTTATCAAAGCATTTTTCAAATGTCCATGACGTATGATGTCAGTTGTATTTCCTCCGATCCGTGACAGATTGTTGAATGTCATGAATAGTATTAATGAGCTGGGACTCACAAGAATGTTACTTTCTAAAGCATGCTATTCTTGGCAAAGGATTTCTGTTGGTCGTGGATTGATTCGGACTGTAGCGTAGAGTGTATGATATGCTCCATTACTTACTGCACACTGATGTTAAACTCCCGGTCTGTAATTAAGTGGAGTGACGATCCCTTTCTTATATAACGGGCTGATATTAGCTTGAAGCCAGTCCCTAGGAAGATTCCCAGTTTGCAATGATGATCTGAAAATAGTAGTAGGCTGGGGCTATAACCTCTGCAGTAGTCTTCAACCAAGGTGTATACCGTCCGTGCCTGATGCCTTGTTTGGATTAGTTTCTGTAGGAGCTCCTTAACCCCTTCTATCTCATGTCCACCAGTGTTGATACGTGAGGCTCGGTCAAGCGGGAGGTGGTCTTGGCACTTCACCGGGTTCTCTACAGTAAAAAACTGAGCTAAAACTGGTTGTTTAGCAGTTGCGCTTTGGATTTATTATAAGAGACCAGTCCTCGTCGCAATCTTTGAGGCCTGAATACCAAAGTTATCAGTTTTTAAAGATTTATGTACCTGTAGAACTGCTTGGTTGATTCCAGTGTTGTATCTTGAATATAGCTCCGTTTACGTTTCCTGGTTTATTCTTAATTTTCCTTCTGATGTTCCTTGAAGAACTTTCTGCTTCGGGCTAGGTTCTTACGAAGTGTGTTGATAAGCCCGGTGTTGCGTTTATGATACCTTTTAATAGCCTGGTTTATCCATGGTGGGGGTCTGTTCCCAGACACCATTTTAGAGGGATATTGGCAGAGAGTCCAGTTGTACACGTCTTTAAATTCCGTCCTAAGATCTCTGTTGTATCGGTTAGTGATATCTTACTTGTAAAATTAATGCTTATATACCCTTTATCTCCTGACAGACTATCCACATGGCTTCTATATAGAAACACTCTATGAGGCTTCCGCTTAGCTTTTGTATATGGATATCACTGGGAGGATGGCATCGTGATCAATCATCTGGCATGGGAAGCATTTTTCAACAAGAGAGGGGTTTGTAGTCATTAAAATCTAAAGTATTGGCAAGTATGTTGGGAACTTGACTACAACTGCTCAAAACCAAAGTCGTTAGCAAGTCTAGAAGTGATTGGCATTCACGTAGAAACCTAATACTGAGGGAACGGATAGATCGTACCAATTAATTTCGACAGATTAAATCACCACGATCAGGACATTGCATAGCTCATGGTGTTACGCTTGTTGAGAGAAAAGTCCCTCAATTGTCTAGTAAAAAACAGTGGTGGAAGGTGTCCTGTAAAAGGCACCAAGTGGTTTACATCCTATCAGATCAACCTGTAGCCAGACTATTTCACAGTCAGTGTCTAACTCTGCGTGATGGCAAGTAACAAGAGTCGTCTTTGAAACTATAATAATGAACCACATGGGCGCTGGTTACCAGTCTATCATTCAGGGTTCGTCCTTCCTATGCACTGTAACACAGGAAGAATTTCACTATTCAAAATCGAGTATAAATCCATTTCTGTGGCCTATGACAATGTCTGGTGCTCAATTTCAAAACAAACTGCGAGTCAGCAGTTTTGTTTCTTATGATTTGAAAGTTGATCACCAACACTTTCATCTCGTTTGGCGATTTTAAGATCATTCTAAGGTTGCTATTCTAGCCTATTTGGGTGAGGAAGTTGCGAGTGGTGATTCAAAAGAACCTCTGTGTTATGGATCTAGATCTGGTAGAAGTGGCACTAGTATTCGTGTCATCACTGGTATTATCTGGGAAAACTAACAAACACAGAGTTGAAGAAAAATAGTTCTTGCTCCCAATGCAGAAATATGACATTTGAGATGCGACCATTTTGGCGGAAAAAAAATGAAGAAGGACCAACAACATTTACAAGTTTGAAACAAAATTGGAAATGCTGAATTTGAACCAATTGTCCACTCCAAGCAAACCATACTCAGACACCTAGCAAGATATTCACACGCTCCCGAAGATGCTCTTTCCTGTGAAAGAGACACGAGTTTCTTTTTCTTTGTCAATTTTCTCGTCAATGTAACTGGTATCGTAAACGGAGCCCCAAACACACAGCACAGTACACACCAAGTGAACTAGTACAAGAGTCCCGGCAAATATGTAAAGAGCAGAAAAGTGCATATTTCACAGTACTGCACGACATGAGAAACCAACAGCACTGGTGGAGACATTTTGTTGTCATGTCAATCATTGGTATACAAAAATGTAAAAGAGAAGACCGAAGAAAATTATACCGAGCCGTTCAAATCATCAATGTTGCATGATTTGCCACCCAGTGAATATTGTCCACAGCATAGTTTTAGATCTAGAAAAATGCATGACTGCACACATCAAGGCATTATTAGTCAAGTTTGTTGTTGGACAGACCAAGCATAACGTTTTGTCTAAATCATCTTGCACTAGAAGTCCATATAGGTCTTATCAATCTGGCAAATGAAAAAGGAAAGCACCTATCAAGAACAATTCACTGTGGGAGAGCGTGGCCAAGTGGTTAGGGTGCTTGCCCTGGCGAAAATGTACCAAACAAATCCTGGGTTCGAATCCGGCGGGTCCACTTTCTGGGATTTTTGTCGGGTGCTTCAATCTCTGAACTTTTGATCTGATACGACTATTGATTAAGTACATAATACTGCTCATCCTCCTTGGTTCACTTGGAATTGGCAAATGGAATGATGGAAAGTATCGGTCCTTCGGAGAGGACATTAAGCCGTCGGTCCAGTGTATAGAGAGTCACAACTGTACGTGTACATCGCAGTCAGTGTCGAATAAGAGTAGGGTGTAAACCCCTGACTGTTTCCAATCCGCCCCCAGTCTCAAAAAAGCGGGCCATGTTAGGAGCGTCCGTATCATGGATCACGCGGCCCTGGATCAGCTTACATACACACTGGTGAATCTACATAGGGGCGTGCTCGGCGCACGCCCCCTCGTTGGAGAGAGAAAAAAATAATAATAAAAAAGAAAAAAGACTAAAAAGAAAACGGGTCAGGTGTTAAAACTACCTATCCTAAAAGTTAAGATTATTCATTATTAAGCGTGTGTGTGATTTTTGTAAGAGGAAATAGCCACAGATTGTAATCTGCATTACTAATTCATCGATATTATAGTCAGGAAAGAAAATCGGCCATGATTCTACCGGCTCGTATTGACCATTTCTCTTCTACATTTTATATGAAATTTGTCTTGATAAAGATTAAATCATCGAGTTTTTATACCATTTCCTGAGCTTTTATTGTACTTTGACAGCTTTTGACGTAGACAACATTTTCTGGTGTTTTTAGCAATTAAAAATTCATTACCAATATTTTATTTAAATATTAATTATAGGTTGTAATTTTCTTAAAAGCTTTATTTTAAAGAGAGTGGCGGAAGAGTCAGCAGTGTCAGCAGCTGCTGACAGGGCCCCCCTAAAATATTTCTCTCAGGGCCCCCTCGGACACATCTTATCGCACTAAAGTGCGATGTTGCGTTGATTCTTGAAGCTAAATGGGGCCCACCTTAAGCTGCTGACAGGGCCCTTTCCTTAAATCCGCCACTGTTTAAAGAGTTCTATCTCATGATACAGTTCATATGTAAGATGGCTCAGTTGTCAAGTTATGACCCTTTGAAGTAAAGGCCCCACCGTGCACCCGCTGCGGGCGAGCGGCCCATCGTTCTGCCCCATAATTTACCAATAAACCCTTTCAGCTTTTTGTTTTTCAAAACTCACTTTTTCATGCCTGTACACAGGAAAAAAGAAAAACTGATCATGATTTAAAAAAAATAAAGGCCAATCGGCACCAGTCTTGAGCAGTCCAGGGCCCTGTTTCACAAAAGTTAAGATTAATCTTAAGTGAATTTAAGACTTCTTAAGAGGATTTTGTAAGTAATATTAATAAAATAAAACCTAGTTATAAAAAGGGACTTGGATTGAACTTTATAAATCTCATCACACGAAAATTCTTTGAAATTTCTTCTTAAATTGACTTAAACTTCAGAAGAATAACTCCTGTTATGTTTCGCTTTTAATCTTAAAAGATTAATCTTAACTTATATGAAGCGGTGGTTTTCTACAAATAATCGGCTATGTGATTAAGCGTAATTTTGTCACGTGTACTCTCTCTAAATGTAAACGAGTGAAAATTTCACTCCCCAAAGAGTGAAACTCTTGTAAACCACTCCAAAATGAGTGGTTTGTATTTAAAAAGAGCGAATTCCCACTCAAATAGAAGGAAAGTCACTCCAAAAAGAGTGGATTTCCACTCGTTTGAGGAGTTGAACGAAGGACAACACCGTTGAGGAGTTAACGAAGAACAACACGAATACGAGTGGAAATCCACTTTTTTGGAGTGATTTTTTTTGTACTCTTTTGAGTGGAAATTCGCTCTTTTTAATTACAAACCACTCATTTTGGAGTGGTTTACAAGAGTTTCACTCTTTTTTTAGAGTGAACTTTTCACTCGTTTACATTTAGAGAGTATGGAACACTCCATGTCCAAAAATTCGAAATGCTTGGATTTTCGACCAAAATTCAGGTTTTTCGGTCGATAATCCAAGATTTTCATTCGATAATCCAAGATTTTCAAGAAAAAACTTGCATTTCCAATTGATAATCCAAGTTTAGTTTTTCGACGCTCAATTCGGGAAAGAGTATCCCTGCAGCAGCACTCCCCTCCGCCACAGCGCAGGAGGGGACACCCCTCCCGCACCCACCACCCGGCATTGCGGTGCCTTTGCAGCTTTGTTATTGGCAGCCAATTCCACGCCCCCTCGTTCCAAAAATTCTGGATCCGCCACTGATACATGTAGATGAATTAATCCTGACACCACCACAAGCCATTACCAATGACTTGTGGACACGCTAAGAAGAACAATATCACTGACAAAAATAAGAAAGAGAATCGGTCCAAGCACAGAACTCCACTTTCATACGTAGGAAATATTACCAGTTAGAAAACTGCATCATGTTGGAACATTAGACGTGTTGTCTTGCGACATGCAGGGAGTACAACAGACCAATTCTTAACCCCGAACCCTCAGGAGATCTCTTTTAGTCGCCTCTTACGACATGCAGGGAATACATCGGGCCTATATTCTTCACCCCGAGCCCGCAGGGTGAATACATCTCAAAGGACATGGAAAATAAAATCAACTCATTTGGCACATCCTGTTACCGTATGATGTTGAACATCAAACGAGTAGACAAAGTACCAAATGCCACCATCCGCAATCTGACAGGGACTGCACCCCTCGTGGAAAGAGCCAGGACTCGTCAACTGAAATTGTAGGGCATATACTCCGCTTGCCTGTTGACCAGCCTGTTAAAGAGTATGCACTGATGTACCGACTCATACAAGAGAAAACCCGGACGACAACGAACACTGTTCTGCAATACATTAAGTTCTCCTGGGGACATGGACAACATGCTAAGTAAAAATCAACCGTTAAAATGTCTAATGACTGCTGTAGCCGGAGGGAACTTGTGGTCGCCTGCTCTGCAGCAGAAATTTTTATGATGTTGAGGATGGCATACTGTTACATGCAATTGGCACATATTTTTTCAATATTATAAATCAATGTTTAAGATCAATTATTTTGGGTTTAACATTCAAATGGATAATGGGTATTAGACCAAGTAGATATTAGACCAGGTGGACTTTAGACCAAATGGGTGTTAGACCAAGTGGATATTAGACCAAATGGATATTAGACCAAATGGGTATTAGACCAAATGGGTATTAGACCAGATGGATATTAGACCAGATGGCTATTAGACCATCCTGTTTGAAAGCAATCCTTTGATTTGCTCAGTCAAGCGGATATCCTTGATGAGTTCCAAAATCTTGTGGATCAGACATCTGTAATTAACAGTGTCGTAAGCTGCTGATAGATCAACAAGCACAACTCCGGTTACCAATCCCTTCTCGAAACCACCCTCGATGTGTTGAGTTAGGTTGAGTACTTGGCTAGTTGTTGATTTGCCTGGCCGGAAACCTGCTTGTTCTGGTATGAGGTGTTCGTCTATCATAGGTGCAATACGGTTAAGCAGCAGACGTTCAAAGAGCTTGTAGGTATGACTGAGGAGTGATATTGGTATATAGCTCTTGGGATTAGATAGATCTTTCCCAGGCTTTAGACCATAACATGTGCTTTTCTCCAGATCTGTGGGAACCTGTGGGAAATAAGGCAGCAATTGTAGAACTTAAGAAGCCATTCCTTTTGCTACTGGGCCGAAGTTTTTCAGCTACTCAGTTGAGATATTGTCAAGGCCTACTGCTTTTCCTGGTTGAAGTTTAGCAATACCGCATTCCAATTCCTCCATGTTGAAAGGGCGAGTGAAACCAGGGTCGCCACTAAACCTCTTACGGTCTAGTTTGATCTTCGTGGACTTCTTTCTGCACTTGCCATTTAAAAGCAGTTGGTGGGCAACTTGGTTGGGTGTAACATTTGACTGCTGTGGAGGTTCTTTTGGATCCCCTCGAAGCTTTCGGATGGTAGACCATGCTTTCTTGCGGTTATGGGTCATATCGGTGGATCTAGCCTGGGAGCTAGCACACATTTGTAACACATCTCAAGTACAAACGGTTTGAGTGATTAAATATGTAGACAGCCTGGCCGGAACCCCTGAAGCATGATTCTTAAGTGCTGCAAATGGTGCCTTAAGGAGTCAAAGATTGTACAGGGGCCAAAGTTTTAAATTGATCCAATCGTGTTGAAAAGTATACCATGTTACGTGTCTAACCATAAGGATTCAGAAAAAGTATAGTTTAGTTTGTAATATATACAGCCTTTCAGAGTTATAGGCTAAAAACAGCAAAAATAAGGAATAGTTTTGAGTGTCTCAAATGCTTGCTTAACAAAGTAGGAGGAAACAAGATCAAGCCCCATTGAAAGCAATAGACGTTGACCTTCTGTGCCCCCTAAATCTGAAACTAAGCATTTAAGACAGTTCAAACTATTCCTTATTGTTATCCTATGAACTCCAACAATAATTAGAAAAAAAAAAAAAAAAAAAATGGGCAACTTGGTTGGGTGTAACATTTGACTGCTGTGGAGGTTCTTTTGGATCCCCTCGAAGCTTTCGGAGTTAGACCATGCTTTCTTGCGTTTGGGTCATATCGGTGGATCTAGCCTGTAGCTATCACACATTTGTAAACCATCTCAAGTACAAAACGGTTATTGATAATATGTAACAGCCGGACCGTAACCCCCCTTAGCTTATTCTTAAGTGCTGCAAATGGTGCCTTAAAGCGATAAAGCGACATGCCAGTTACTAATATAATCTACGCTTCAACATATTATAAATACAGTTTTTGTTTCAAATGAATGTCTTCAGTCAGAAAAAGACACCCAATTGGATAACAAGTAAAACGCTTATAATATCTTCCGTATGATTGAAGGCCATTTTGCTCAGCCCACGAAGAAAAATAGAAATCATGAGGGTAATGTATAACATGGTGGTGTCTTGAAATAGTAGCTAATGAATGACATAACCAAACTTCTCAGCTATATTCTGTTCAGAAATCCCCCTAGTTTTTAATCGATCTTACTACTTTTCTACGGGACACACTATGTAATCCGATTTTCTGACGTCGTAGTCCCCTAGACATCCCGCAACACCAACTGTTTTTTTTAACCTATTTACTTCTCAATCCTACACGTCAACCCAATTCCCGCACGTCACCAATGCCGACATGGCGACCTCCCACCATGGACAATATTTATTAGTTTAATTCTGCTAATAGGCAATCTATATTGCAGTCAATATTTATTTATTTCAGACCGCAAAGACACTTTTAAACCATACTTAAATAAAAATTAACCCTGTTTGTACACTAAGGAGTCAAGAGTGTACAGGGGCCAAATTGAAATTAATCTCAATCGTGTTGAAAATATACCATGTACTGTTCTCACCATAAGATTCAGAAAAAAGTCATAGGGAATTTTAATATATACAGCCAAGTTTCAGAGTTATAGGCTAAAACAATCAAAAATAAGGAATAGTTTTGAGTGTCTCAAGGCTTGCTTAACAAAGTAGGAGGAAACAGATCAAGCCCCATTGAAAGATAGCCGTTGACCGTTTCTGGTCTGTGCCCGCTAAAGCATTTAAGAAGAGCAGTTCAACTATCCTATTAGTTATCCTATGAACTCCAACAATAATTAGTCAACAATTTTTTACCACAGGAGAGCAACTTTAAAATTTTGACCCGCGCTTTTGACAACTGAAATTGATCCTTTTATTTATTTTTGTTGGCTGTGTTAAAAACCGGTAACTCCCAGGCTTTAATCGTTACATATACAAACTATTCCTTTTCTGAATCCTTATGGTTAATGTGGTATACTTTGCAACATGATTTGACCAATTTAAAATTTGACCCCTGTACAATCTTTGTCATGGCCCCCTCTCCCTAATGCCAACCCTTTGCAGCACTTAAGCACCAGGTTTTCAGGGGTCCCTGTCATGCCGCACCATATTTAATCACCATCAAACCTTTCGTACTTGAGATGTGTTCAAATGTGTGGCAGCTCCGTTTAATTCAATTAAAGTCTGACGGTTTTGATCTTGTCCTGGGAATTCCTCTCCGAAACTTCCTCACCTTTATCAGTTGTTTTAAAGCTTAGAAAGGATCAGCTCAAACATGGTTGTTACTCTTGATATTCTTCAAAGCAAATTCCTTGGAAAGGCCTTGTATTTATTCCGTCCTACAGCCCTGGGTATGAATCTCCGGGCAGTCTTTTCACACTAGTGGCAATTTGTCATCTTTATTATGGGGTTTCGGAGCAAGTCCCCACATGTTCTGGTCCACCGGTCACATGAATTCCTTGCCATCTGCTTTCCTACATAGTTAAAGCGCCGCTTAACAAGGCACTTTGTTTGGTCTTACATCAGCGTGACGTTGGATACCGATTGGTCGAGTTAGTGGCCAAAGAGCTAGGTGCTATGTTTCAAACTAATATTTAAACATTACAACTTCAAACTTGAACTTCGTGGTCAAAAGGTTACTTCTTTGAAACAACTGAGGTCGCCGTAAATTATATGTCAATCCACCTTTTATTTGTATTTTCAGGTTGTTTTTCCGCCTCTACCACCTCGAAATGGTAACTTCACATGCTACACCCCACGGCACCCCACTTCAGTAACTTACTCTTGCAATGGGGGCTTTAATTTGATGAAGGGGCCAAGGGTCAAGCTGTGTGCCAGATATCAGGAGAATGGATGCCTTCAAATTTTACCTTCCTGTCAACGTAAGTAGTGGGACTATTTCAAAATTAAATTGTTGGCTAGTATTTAATGTTGCTAACACTTACGTGGCAAAGGGGGTTCCAGGGACCCAGTATTCATGTTGCGTATTTGTCTGATGTCTGAATACGGCTCTCCTGATATAATATAATGAAAACTAGACGACATGTGCTCTCTCCAAGGGCACGATGGTAAGTAGGCGTTGTTGAACTTTGACCCACAAAAAAGAGTGGGTCGTATGAAAGAGAGTCACAATAGACATTTTTCATCTTTCGTGGAGATCTTAGTGTGGGACGTCCTCCCGGGGCAAGAGGCACGAGGCAGTAGGGCCAGGAACACCGTGGCAGGGGCGACACAGGAAAGCAAATACATCTACTATATCCTCTTTTTTTTCTTATTCGTTTTGACCCCTGTAACCCCAGGATAACCTTCTGGACCCAAGTGGAGAACATCCATAGACACTAGTAAGGGATCATCATATGACTATACAGCCGAGATAATGTAGAAACAAATTTTGTAGAACAAGACAGGTTTTGAATATTTGACAATTTGAAGCAATTTGGACCTCTGACCCCCAAACATAGGTCCTATGACCATGGTTCACGATAAGCTTTTTTCATCTTTCTTCACAGCTACTTGATGATACACTTAGAGTTGTCATTTGACTCTGTTTTCAAATTTGTTAAACAGTTAAATGTTTTTGACCGCGTGGACCCCAAGATGACCTTTGGATCCCAACAAAAGAACACCGAATATAGCTGGTGTCCAAAGTAATTACTCTGAGGAGTTGTGATAGTTTGGTTACTCAAAAAAAAAAAAGGAGGAAAGTGGAATTCCCCTATGCTATGCTGAGATATGCACCTGTGTTTACAACGAGATAGAATGCACAGAGAAGAAAAGGGAATGGCCCCAAGATGTAATTTTAGAAATTGAGTCAAACTGTTTATTCTTTGAGATCAAAAACAGATTGCAAATTAGGTAATTTTCCATGATGCTATTAAATGAAAAATGATGTACTGCAGATGATGTCATTATGTGAATTCCATTTGTCAGTGCTAGTTATGTTTATGCATTATACTGGTGTAATACCTATTTTTAGGTATTAGGAATCTAGTTATGAAATATTTATTAATAGGAGAACTTGGCCAGAAGATAGGGGCCAGCCAGTTGTTCATTTGTGGGAGCTTTCAGTATGAGGTCAGGGCAGTATTATCGTATCAGGATCAATTGATAATATAGACACCACAGAAAAAGGGTGCTGCATATGTGCAACTATTTATTAACCGCTGTAATCTTCGAGGAACCAAAAGAACTTAAGTTTTGGAATCAAAACGGAGTCCAGTTGGTGTGGACATTTAAAGGTGGTTGTTCCGATTTATGTGTTTGTGTTTTCTCTACTTGAAGATAGAGCCTGGCCGCTTGCCCTACACCCCATCAAGTACCAGTGGGGAAACAAACTTGCGTTTGTGATGGTAGACGCAATAATTAATGCATGTTGCAAAGCCCCTATTCAATCTGTGCTAATAAAGTGGTTAACCACTAACACGGCGGTTTTGTTGTTTCTATCTTGGGATGGAAATTGATTCGAGGCTCAATTTCAGGACGACAATGAGAAAAATACGGCCTTTCATCTGATATCAAAATCGATACTACGTCCGGGTAAATCCGGGGGGTCCCAAGACTATCGTAACACGCTCCTTTAACTACGACAGACGGACATTAGGTGGAACTTGGATGTGCGCGAATATTAGTGTCGGTCGATGAACTATGAACTAATATTCCATTGCCGCTTTAAGTGGACAGGAGGTTCCTAGGACCCGGAAACCACAATTTTTCTCAGTTTTAACGACTACCGATGATTTTTTCCCGACTCATATTTTTTGTTAAGTGTGTAACTTTGGATACGCATTCGTTTTGATGACAAAATATTAAAATCATGGCTCCGTTAATAGATAATTAGGTTGGGTCCCTAGGCCCCCTTGTCCACCAATGGAGTGCCAGTAAAAAATATTAAAACAAGTAAAGAAATATTTTTCTTGTTTAAAGTATTTTATATATGCGTAACAAGTAATTAAACAAAAATAATAATATCAAATTCAGTTAACCCCCTTTATATGCTGATAGCGATCACTTTGATTTTGTCATATCTCCATCGCGCCACTGTAACAAAATTTTGTGTAAATATTATCATTAAACCTGAGTCATTTGGTGTTCAGTATAGGTCGATTACTTTTTAGAACACATATTAACACTTTTTCATTGCACATGTGCAATATGTGGAACGAGGCCGTATTAATTTGCGTTCCCTTTTTTCCGAATTTGAAAAAATAATTTTTCCCCCCCTAATTTGAAGTTTCCTTTGTGTAATTCTAATTTTATTGATCAATTGTTTATTGTATTAATGACCTTGCAATGTGACAGTGGTAGAAAATTCGTGGCAAAATTCCATCGGAAGAGTGTTTTGGGGGACGGTGGGGGGGGGGGGGGTTCTGTGGACACACCTTCTTGTCCACCAACGGAAGTAGACGAACCTTGTCTACATAAGTGTTACAACAAAATGAGTCATATGCCCCTCAAATAACGTGTGGGCAGACTCCAGGAGAGTGGATAATCCAAAATTTATTGAACAAAGTAACTTTAAAGGTGCTTGTTTTTCCGATTTATGTGTATGGTGTTCGCTACTTTGTATGAGAGCCTGGCACTTGCACATACAACCCCTCAGTACCATGGGAAACAAACTTGGCGGTTTTTATGGTAGACGCACATAATGCATGTTGCAAACCCTATTCATCTGTGCTAATATTGATGGTTTGACCACTAAAACCGCATTTTTTTTTGTTTATATCTTGGGAATGAAATGGATTGAGGTCTCTAATTTCAGGACGACAAGAAGAAAAATACACTTTCGTCGAAGATCAAAATCGATACTAAACCGGGTTAAATAAGGGGATCCCTAAGACGATCGGAACACGCACTTTTAAAAGCATCATTCACATTTTTTGAAGAGCGCCCCCAATTTTCAAAAGTTGATAGTTTGGACTATCATCACTTCTTCTAATTCCGTTTTCGTCTAATAACCACTTGGTCTAAACCGTTTTTTCGTCTAAATCAGATGGTCTAATTGCCACCTAGGCTAATAACCACTAGTCTATTGTCAACTTTATTCTAATAACCCATGGTCTAATGTGCCATTTTTGTCTAAAACCATTTAGCCGAATATCCAATGGGTCTAATTTCCACTTCGTCTAATATCATTTGGTCTACACCCATTTAGTCAATGCCATTGGTATAAATAACCATTTAGTCTAAACCCATTTTGTCTAAACCCATTTCGTCTAATGATCAGGAGTTAGTCTACCCCCAATTACCATTTAGCAACCCATTTTGTCTTAAAACCCCATTCGTCTAATGACCAGTGGTCTAGTAACCATTTAGTTCCCTAAACGCCAAAAGAAGGAATATTGGCCGGCAATGATGAGATAATCATCAATCGATCTGCACTACAGACGTACCCAACTCAAAGAGGTCAAGGACTTCAGGTACCATAGGCTCCTATGCTTGTCCACAGCAAACTTCCTGTCACGCAAAGGACAAGCCTTCGAATGAATGCAATACTACACCACTAATGGCACTCTGGTATCTCCAATTCAGCCAAGCTGAATTTCTTTAAAGCGTGTGTAGATGGTATCCTGTTATATGGAGACCTGGACCATGACACCTACACCAGGCTTTTTATGCAAGTACAAAACACACCCTGGTCTGAGCACATGTCCAAAGCACAGTTATGGAGATATCTCTCCACTTTTATCTTCTGTTGCCCAACGCCGAGCACGATTTGCCGGTCACTGTCGTCGTGCGATTGATCAAATAGTTTCAGACGTCACATGTTGGAGGTTACCGTGCCAAAACAAGTGTCGTCGCCCTTTAACTACATAAATGTGATTGCTCTAGCAGGATCTATCTGGCATCCCCAACTTAATGACGGACAGGGACATTTGGCGCTATATGGTGAACAGCATCTCGGCTGCGAGCAAAAAAGGTTTTATCCAGTCAAAACCTTGTCAAAACTAATTTTATAATCACAGTCGAGTAAGTTATTGTCTTGAGAGGGTAAAAGCATATTGACAATATTGACGATGAGTCTGAATGAGATAAATGCCCTTTAAAAGAAATTCAAAGAGCCTATTTTAAACAGAAAGAGCAAATATTGTTAATTATGAACTGCTAAAAATACATGTAAATTGATAGAGAAAGTGAAATCTGATATTTCATATTTATGTACAAAATTAGGTTTAGACCAGTTTTGAACACATTTAGGCGGTCAAAATCTCCCGGTTAAAACCAGGTTTAACCAGTTTTAACCGCCCCGGATTTAACCGATCAACCCTGGTTAGTCCTTTAAGCGGGACCGAAAGTCCGCGGTGGACTATGATCAGTCCTAAGGAAGTAATGTCCAAACCAGATGTTGACTATCAATTAGTGTCCATCTCCAAAGGATTTAGTTTCTAAGTCCGAAGATGAGTGGACTATTAGTCCTTAGAAATTGATGCTCTGACAGAGCAGAGGTGGAATATCGTTCCTTACGGATAAGTGTCCATGTCCAACATGGACTGCAAGTACTTAGGAATTAGTATCCAATTCATAGGTGAACTATAAGTCTTGAGGAACTATTGTCCAGGTTCAAGGTAGAATATCGATCCTTAGGAATTATGTCCAAGTCCGACGAGGACGGACCATTAGTCCGTAGGAATTATTATCCATATTGTAGGTAAACTACCGGTTCTTAGGAATTTGTGTTCAAGTCCGAGGAATATTAAGAATTCCACAAGATTTCACTCATTTTCAGGCCACGATCAACTGAAAGGACAGTAGGCTTTTAAGATGTACATATGCTAGTTTGGAAAACCTCGGTTCCAAGCAGATATTAAGCTGCACAAAATGATTTTGGGAAAAATTTTCAAGATGGGAATTTTGTTATTTTTTAAAAATAATTTTTAGCTTAGAAAAAGCTGTTTTCAGAAAGGCTTTCAATTTTAGTTCTATCCATGTGGGCCCAACATATGCAGGTCATATCTCGAATGCTTTGTTAATGCTATGTATTTAGATAAGAGAATAAGACGAAAAGAAAACAAGCAATGCATCACACACCAAAATACCACTTTTAACATTGACAACATTGCAAACAGGTCAAGTGTTAACAAACAGAATTTTGACAAGCATAAAATTATGAAAGGTCAACTTCATTTAAACATATCACAAATTATGTTTTTGAAAGTGTGAATGGGCAATGTTTAGAAAAGGCAGGTAACGTATAAAAGGTTGAAAAATTCGGAAATACTAATATACAACATGTCATTTCGTGTTATTATTTATATTCTAATATGGTGCCCTCTGTTTATAATCATTAGACAAAATGATCGAGTAGACGAAATGGGATTAGACGAAATGGCATAGGTCGAAGTTTTTAGACAATGTGGTGATTAGACGAAGTGGTCAGTAGACGAAAGGACAATTAGACGAAATGTAATAGACATATTTGGTGATTATAACCAAATGGAGGTAGACGAAATGGCATTAGGACGAAATGGTTGTTAGACAACGTAGTGATTATTATACCAACGGGCTATACGAAATAGTATTAGCCGATGTGTTGATTAACGAATGTTAGTTAGTTAAATGTCATAGACAAAATGAAAATTACCAGTATGTGGGTCATTTAGAATATGTGATTTAGACAAAATGGAATTAGACAATCTGGATATTAGACGAAGTGTCAATTCCCCTTTTTGGCACAGTTACGTTGGTTAATGTATAGGAAACTATACATGCGAACGAGAATGCTAAGAAATGCGTATTATAATTAAAAGAAGCGATTTTGTATTAGAATGGGATTCCCAGATGGACCTTAACGCAGAGCTGGAAATGCTACGTTTATGTCCGTCCATGATGAAATAGTGCCACCTCGAGAAGATAACCTCTAAAATTGACTTGCCTAAACCAATTAAAACAACTAATGGATGAGCGTCGACACGTGATGGCGCTATTCCCGGTATTTCCACCATTGGAAGGCCGTTTCCAGCAGCCGTTGCATGAATCGGTACCACGATAATAATTATTCTAATTACAAAATTCCTTCGTTTGTGCCACACAGGACATTGGCGAGCTTAACCATTCACAGGTATAGTTTACTAGCCAGTTACCAATGCAACCGGGTAAAAAGTCTCAATTTGAAAAATTGGGGGCGCTCTTCAAAAAAACTGTGCTAAGATGCGTAAGGAATACGTGTCTTTTGACTAATCTGATGATCAGAAGAGTTTTTCATTAGGAGAGACATCCAACATGGCCGCCATTGGGTATGTTAAATAGTTTGTTAACCTGAACCTTAACCTTAACATCACTATGTAGAATCAAAGTGGCTGCCGGCGGCCCATCTTGGCAGATACCAATTGTGTATCTCTGAACAAAGTAACTTACATGACCCAATTGAACTCTAGCCCAGCGGAAATACAACAACATTATGCCAAAGTAGTAAAGCTAAATTATTAAAATGACAAAAATTCTCAACCAGATCTTTAATTAAGAAACAAACACGTAAAATCAAAAAGCCTATCACGAGATGCTAGTCGGTAAGGAGGATAGAAGGAAGGACATCGAGTGACATTGATGATTAGTGAAGGATTATTTTTGGTGTGGCTCAAATTTGCTGTTCCAATGCCATCATGATCTAAATTGAGAACAATACCATTGAACAATACTATCATGCCATTAAATACTCTGGACACCCGGGCAACCTTAACTGAATAAACCTGTGCTTTATTCCAGAAGGGTTTCGGAATTCATAGTTGTGTCAAACTTTACAAGACTCTCATCTTGCCAATCTTGATTATCGTTCTCCAGTTTGGAATGTATATAAGAAAGTGCAATGTGGAAAAATTGCGAACAACAATTCAGCTCGTGCGCTACTAGGAGGATTCTTTGTCAACGCAGGGGGGGAGCAATCATATGAAAATAGACTAAAACTTTAAAAATCACTACTTGAAAACTTAGAAAGGACTAACATTAACATTCTTTTGCTTGCTTGGTTTTAAAATAATTGCTTAGGTCTGTTGCAATTTTGCAGTGATGGTGTTGTTATGACGTCTCGTAGCACGTTAAGGTCAGAAATACCTTTCAAACACAAATAAAGAGTGAGCCTTGTGCACAAGTGATCTAAATTTTATACAATTATAACAGATTAATGATTTGTAATTGGTTCAAGAATTTGTATGTCCAAAACACATTACATAAAACACATATTTAAGCATACTACCCCTCACTAACCTTAATTGTAAACAAGAATGTCCACTAATCTCCACAAGAAGTGTTGCAGAGTTCAACGATGTATGTTCTCACAGCGAAGACTCCAAAATGAGAGCATGCAAAGTCACAATATTAATCCTCAGGTTATTATTCCATGGGAATGCATTCTCAGTCCTGAAGTTACTTTGTCCAGCAGTTCAAAGACGACAAGGTTAACATAAGTCCCTACGACGACGATAATAATCCACAGTATATCAGTCCAAGATAATCACCACGATTTATATCTGATCCACAATTTGGAATCCTATTTTGATCCCAGCACTTTCGGCTTCAAAGACGACAGGTGAATAATTACAGCAACTCTGCTCAATGGAATTATATATCCTGGGACTAGGTACTGAACAGGTCTGCTCCTCAAGGCAGAGTAAACTAGCTATCTTCTAGCTACTTGTTACTAGTGATGCTGGCAGAAGAGTCAGAGAGTCCTTCCAGTGAAAGTATTTAACTACTCACAGATAGATCCCCTTTCTAACAATATACATTACATCATTCTCATGCATAAACATAACCTTACATAGATTCGAACAATCGGGAATATCATCACCCGATATACATCACTCAGATATATAACTTTATGGGGGAGTTCCCTGATTCGGCAATGTCTGATCTCAAAGCATAACAGTTGAGTCAGTATTACTAAGTTTAGCATCCGTGGGGAATTCCCACTTCCCCCTATTGTGCAATCCAAAACGGTGCACTTAGCAAAGCAAACTAGGGGTATTCCCTTTCACTCTCTTTATAGTAATTTCTCTCTTTATAGTAAACAAAGTATTTTTCCCGTGAGAAAATCTTTTCTCAAATAAATTGAGGAAAAGGAGAAAATATATTTTTGAAAGTTTAATCAGAAAAATTGAGGCCATATAACTCCTCCCCCTTAAAAAGAAAATTTGAATGAAATGGAAAATTTTCCAAAATCTGGCTTTATACCTTTAACCAGTTTGTGGTTAATTTTACATACAGTTTACACAGTGCAAATTTTACACTTTGATTATAATGTTCTTGCATTGCTGCCTTCAGTCATATTTCATTAAAGTTGTAATACTAAATTTCTGAACAAGATTTAGGCAGCTCTGGACAAGCATCTGCCAAGACGTTTTCTTTTCATTTGATGTTGTTTCTTAGGTCCAGATTGTATCTTGTAGAGTAAACTCCACCTACAAGTCTCTGATTTCTAATTTTTTCATCTTGTGATGAAAGTCAACGGATTGCCGTGATCCGTGTCACTAGAACTGGTGTGCTTTGTTGGTTTGTACTTGTTTGTACGGTTGTATCAAGTACACTTCAAAGATTTTGCAATGACAAGAGAAATGAAGACATTCTTTTCAATTGTTGAGTAGTTTTTCTGCTGTTTGTCAAACTTCTTTGAGAAATAAATACAGGATGATCTACATC
>JAMKCH010051448.1:0-13209 GCA_023653785.1 Ophioderma brevispina
TGAAAACGCAAATAGCATAGGAGGAAATTGGACACAGATGTTTAAGAATACTACTTTAGAAAACCATGTCTTCCGATTTTTGAATTCCCCTTTCGTTTTTAAGTTTTCCGTAAAACATTGCTTATTCGCTGCTCCCGGTGGTTGCCATGGCAAACCAATTCAAAATCCGAGCACAGTGTTTCCTCCGGAATGTCCCAACCGGAACATTCCTCCCCAAACCCCATTAAATGTATGTCAAGTGTTTGAGTTATGGTTTTGTTCAAAAATTTAGCCATCCACAGGCCTAGCATGGCTACCATGGTAACAAAGGTGAAAATTAATACTGATTTGAAAGTTTAGGTCAAAGCCTACATGATGGTATACGATTGTATAGGGTAACCTTTTAGAAATATTGAAATCGCTCCTCGAATTTCCAGAAATAGCGGGATAACACCCCCTTAAAAAGAAGATACGATTGATTAACCTTGGAGGAATGAAATCCTGAAATTAAAAGGTTCTCCCATTAAACAGCCATGTTTTTGATTTTTTTTCCTTGAAGGCCTATCAAAATAACTGTCTCTCTATGACGTGCCTATATTTTATAGTTCTTTATTTATTTACTTTCTTCAGGCCGGGTAGCCCCTTCAGTGACATAAGCCCCCAACCCTGGTTTGTTTTCCAAGGAGGCCTGCATATGGCCGACAGATTGCATTTGATATAAGATAGAAATACAATGAACAAATACAAATAAATACAAATAAAATAAGTACACATGAGTATATTAACACTTAAAATTGCCCTAAGGGGGGAGGGGTTCCTAGTACCCCCATAGTTGTTTGTTCGCGATTTCTCAGTCGTGAAAAATATTTTCGACTCTAATTTTTTGTAATTGTGTACCTTATTGATGCCTTCTTTCCATAAAAAAATTACTAAAATTTCTAGACCGTTTAATGAGATAATAGCTTGGGCCCTAGGAACACCCCCTTAGCCCAACGGGAGTGTGATTTTTAAAATAAAATTAACAACCTGTTGCCAGAAATATTTTTCTGCTTATGTATGTTCTATGCTGAACAAAATAATTACATAATTCAGAAAAAATAATTAACCCTTTATTGCTGAAAAGAAGCGATTCCATCATCGGGCGATTGCGCGCCATTGCTATACAAACCTTGGCATAAGTCTGCACCCACAAAAAATACAATAATGTACAAATGGTAAAACAAAAAAAAAAATTTTTGTTTAAATATATGTAAATGGTCCTTCGAGCCGGAGATAAACACAAAATGTATTTGCAATGTTATGCTTGTGGAAGGCAGAGATCACGAAACATCATGCTACTTTTTGAGCGATTTTTCCGCATTGGCAAAAACAATGATTTGCCCCAATTTTCAGACGATAAACCCGTACTCCTTTATCTTGCACCTTTGGCCTTGTCTTAATGCCTCCATACAATGAGTGTTCTTTGAAAATTCCATCGGGAAAGTGGTTTCCTTGGGGGGGTGGGTGGTTTCATGGACCCCCCCCAGCACCACCGGAGTGAAAACACCTTAGGCACTTAAGTGACAATTAAACTACATGTACAGAGGCATCTACAGCAGTACAGATATGGCTTATGTGGGATTACAAATGTATATTATTTAAGCTGAGATACACTCATTGTGTTTATAGTTACAGCGGATACCTGAAGGAAGACTGTTATAACAGTGTGAGTAAAAAAACTTGACCCTGATTGTGTCCGCCATTTTGATTTTTTAAATCATACATATATAAAATATAGTGATATCAACGGAAAGCCTATTTCATTATCTTTAATTTTGCCTGCAAAGATAATTCCATTAGGTTAAGTAAGGGTCCGAGCTACAGTTCTTTGAATCAAGTAGTCCGGGGTGGTGTTTCACCCTATCCACGGATTCCCATTTGAATGCACGGCGCCCGTACTCATCAAATGTGATTCCGTGGACAGAGCAGAAAACCGACTGCTGGATTCAATGACTGTAACTCGGTCTATTACCTAACCGATGTGAATGATCTTTGCAGCAATTAAACATAATGAACTAAGCTTTCAATGACATCACATTATGTTGACTCTTATGTTACTTAAAAATTCAAATGGCGGACACAATCAGGGTCAGTTTTTTTGACTCACCCTGTAGAACAGATCACTCAATAATTACTATAACCTTGGATACCAAAAATGATAAGGAGGTATAGGATTTTTGGAATTCAATAATATTCGCTTTGTCTGCCTTACTGATTATATAGTAAGTTGGTTATACGTTCCTGGACGATCCACCACAACAAAGCTAAAAGGGACCGTATTTGGTTGGTTGCTAGATCTAGGGCACTTTTCCCTGTAAAAACACACGGGCAGGGGTCCGTTCGTGGATGTTTTTTGAAAAGTGGTAAAAATGCATTAAGGGATGGAAGGATATCCATAACGTCCTTATCTGCATTTAAGGTTTTGACGTGTGATCTGTAGTTTACGCGCAAGCTGTGGGGTTTTTTGAGCTTTGAGAAAATTCAATTTAGCACCACCCTTGTCGCGGCAAAGACTTTGGCATTTTGATGGGTTCTGAAAATTCCACACGAATATATCCGTGGATCTCGCGTTTTGTTTGCGTTTATTTCGCGCAAAAACTTAAAACAAAACAAATCGCGTAATCCCGAGTCGTTCTACGCACATTTCCAGGGCGCGCATCCTCTATGCACGCGTTCACTGGCTTTGCTGTATACCGAATGTGCCGCGAACTTTTTCTTGGGCCTAGACCCTCCCCTCGGGGGGTCCCCGGTGATGAAACACAAATTCGACTGAAATTTACACTAGAACCTTCAACCACCTAATTTAATCACAGGAGCCCTGTGCATTTGTACAAGTTGGTGGCAGGGGCTGTTCCGTGGTGGTAAGTCTGAAAATCATCTATTTTGTTTAGCCCCGAGTCTAGCTTATCTTTTAAACCAGTGCGCTCTAAATCCATAGACAGATCCGAGACTGGGGGGGTACAGTCCTATTGCGGCCCAACGAGGCACCCAAATTGTTTAAAAAGACAAAATTTGAGTGCTTACTCATTTGCATGGAAAAAGTAAGTAGGTGACCCCCATATTTTATTTCACATTTTGAGAAGGCCTCGTGGACCTCAACTATTAGAAATTACCAAATTTTATCGAGAAGTTTTTATTTTGTCATAGCGATCCCAAACTCAAATTTTTGACTTTTCCCATAGACCTGCGTGGTTTAAAAAAGTGACAACATACTTTTTCGGTTTTGGCTATAGCGCAAAACAAAGCGGTGATCCCATTTTTATTTCAGATCTTAATCAGCACCGTTGTAACTACCATATATGTGAATTCCGGAAAATTTTATCGAGTAGTTCACTAACACGTCCACCCCTTAACGCACTTTTGAAAAAAATGATGGAGGGACCACGGCCTTGTATTGGATGTGATTGAACCGTTACAAAAAGAGTTGACTGCATGTGTTTCCAGCCCTGATGCTTGCAGAAATCATTATGCTGAAGTTTAAAACTTTTTACTTGCTTGTTTACGTCTGCAACTGGAAACCACTAAGGTCGCTTATTACTATTACCTTGAGAGTTATTTCTTTGGGTGAATCATATGGTAATTTTTGGGTCCATTGGGCAAAAAGCTATACCGTTTATTAATTCCAGAACAAATTTTTTATTAATATTTGCATGAAAAAAATTCAGGCATAATGAACTAAAATCTGCTGGGTTTGCCTCAAGTTCTTTCCTTCTCGAGCCACCTTTGAAATTTAGAAGTTATTATGCTGCCGTCCACGTCAGATAGCTTTGAGATGACTCGGCCTTATGCCGTACTCTCCCAACTTCATAAAATACGAGAAACACTCAATAAATTGATTCACCCGACTTGATGTAATATTAACAATATGTTAATACAACTCTATAGTGGTGAAATCAAACGATATCTCGGAATCACGGACCGGATGTGGTATAGCATGTTTCTTTCTCATACTAGAACCCATCAAGATTTAACTCAAGAAAAGCTAAGGAAGTTTATCAATGGCGCAATTTTCTCCCGCCTTCCAAAACTATCCAATCACAATCGCGCAAGCTTGGATGGGTATTAAAATTAATAGATAATTAGATTAACAGGAATGCTCATAACTATCCAATCACAGTCCATGCAAACTTGGATTTAGATCAAAATTACTAAGCGGGGCATAGATATGTAACTTAACAGGAATACCATGATTGGAAGTATATCGACATAACATCTGTGCATTGCCGAAAGTACCATGTTTTATTTCAACCCAAGGAAAATACTCTCAATAACCGATCTGAGCTGGTTCCAGTTGCAACATGAAACCCATTTACAAACTGACCAATTTCCGGCATCATCTGATTTCTAGCAGGCTGGCATACCAGCCAAACTCTTTTATAACAATATTTAAAGCACATTTTTTGAGATCGCCCCGAATTTTTCAAAATTGATATTTTGCACAGTTACGTTGGTAATTGGTCTAGGAAACTATACCTGCTACCGAGAATCGCCCCCTTAAAAAATGCGTATTTATCACAAAATAAGGCGATTTTGTAATTAACTGGATCCAGATTGGACTTAAAGGCTAGGCTGGAAATGCTACGTTTATGTTCCGTCCATGATGAAATAGTGCCCCTCGAGAAAATAACCTCTAACTTGGCTTGCCTGAACTATTAAAACAACTAATGGATGAGCGTAGACCCGACATATGCGCTATTTCCGGCTATTTCACATTGGAAGCCGTTTCCAGCATCCGTTGTATTATTATCGGGGATCCCCGATAATAATTTTTCTAGGACAAATTCCTTCGTTGTGACACATAGACATTTTCGAGCTTACCATTCCCAGGTATATTTTTACAGCCAGTTACCAAGGCAATCGTGTAAAATCTCATTTTTGAAAAATTGGGGGCGCTCGGGGGAAAGGTGTAGCAAATCAACACTTACCCCTCCTTTTCCCCTTTTCTCGTTTTTTCTGGTCCCCTCCCCTTAAATCCGTCGTGTCACTGGTCTGACAGCGAAGTCCCCAACCTAGTTCGTCGCTGCGCGAGCTTCTGGGTGAAGGGCGGCGCTCAGGGCACACAAAAAGGCTTGATGGCGTAGTCCCACCCCCGTGTAAATTTCCTCTCCTCTTATACTTTAACTGTAATCATGACGTAGCTGTAATTAATTGTTTGTGTAATGACTTCGTGGCCATCATGATGTGCAGGAAAGTGCCTGTAAATTATAACATATCATAAAAATTCCATACACGCATTTACGGCGTCCCATACACGCATTTGTGTAAGCACTTGGATTTACCCTATTTAAACATAGTTAAATTAATCCTAAAACGTGGAATTAATATTAGATAATATGCCTATACATACGCCTTCCCTGTAATGAGATTGAGGGTCATACAGCTATCATTCCATCCTCTGGCTAAACATGTCTATATCTCGGTGACATCAAGTAGGCTTTTACTTTCCTTCGGGTTTGCGCCACTCGGAAAACATAGTAGGCCCTGCTAGATTTCCTGTCACCTCGGGCTCGATACTACATCATGGAAAAAACTAGTTGCCACACTTGATCATATGTAACCGTCCCCATGCTCACATCTTAAATAAGAATTGGGCAAGTAATTGTTCAATAGCGAGCAGGGTCTTCCTCTGCCACATTCCTTCCCCATCCCCATCGATCAATGTTGGGGGACCTGGAGAGGCTACTTTACAACATGACTCAGATCACCATCGCCTTGGTGGAGAAGGGGTTTTCTTTCCCCTAAATCGGACCAAAGTTGGCAACATTTTTTCCATGATTGTAGTTTTTAACCCAAGGACATACTCCTCAATAAGCGATCTTGACTTGGTTTCTCTCACATACTACCGGTAACAGACAGGTGGTGTAATGGCACGCTCCCACTATCAATCATGGCGAGTTTTCCCGGCTATTTCATTGAAGGGCCGTTCCAGCATCCTTTTGTATTATATCAATCAATCGTGGATCCCCGTAATATTTTGCTAGTACAAAATTCCTTCGTTTGTGACACTAGCCAGTTTCGAGCTTAAAAAACATTCACAGTATAGTTTACTAGCCAGTTACCAATGCCATCGTGTAAAATCTCCAAATTTTTGAAAAATTGGGGGCGCTCTTCAAAAAAATGCTAATATTGCTTCACAATCTAACTTCATCAGAGACGTAGCTGTAATGTAAATGTTGTGTAAATAACTTCGTGCATCAATGCTGTGCAGGAAAGGGCCTGTAAATAATACATATTCATAAAAAATTCCATCACGCAATTTACGGCGTCCATACACGGCATTTTGTGTAAGCACATATTGGATTTACAAAGATTTACAATAATTAAATAATCCTAAGTGGAAAATTATATAAAATATGCTAGACTACGCCTCCTGTAATGGAGATTGAGGGTCAATACGCTATCATTATCCATCCTCTGGCTGAAAACTATGGTCTAATATCTCGTGGACATCAAGTATGCTTATACTTTCCTTTGGGGTTGCGGCGCCTCAGAAAAATATTAGGCCTGCTTATCTGCATGTCACCCTCGCCTCGGGCTCATACTACAATCATGAAAAAAATAGTTGCCACATTGATACCATATATGGCACAGTCCCCATGCTCACAGCTGAAATAAGAATTGGTCAAGTCATTGTTCAATAGCGAGCAGGTGTGCTTCCTTTTTGCCATATCCTTTTCCCCACTCCCCCATCGATCAATGGAATGGGGGAATGCTAGGAGATTCTACTGACAACATGACCGGATCAAATGGCCTGGGGGAGAATGGTTTTGCTTTCCCCTAATCGAACAAAGTGTGGCAACATTTTTTTTCCATGATTGTAGTTTTAACCCAAGAAAATACTCTCCAAAGCGATCTGAGCGGTTTCCCTCACAGGACATACCGGTAGACAGACAAGTGGTGTCGCTCATTTCCGCTATAGGCTATCTTTTGACAGCTCGTTCCTTAACAGGAAGTGTCGAGTTCAGTTCACTTCTCGTGTCGTTTGTTCCCATTTCGACACGCAGGTTGTAGTGAACTGCTGGCCTTTTTCCAGTATCCTGAGTACTTGCTTGTTAGAGATCTCATTCGGTATTGATTTCGTGGTTGGCAAAGCTTGCCTCTCCGTCCAGCCGGTAGCGTTCCGGTTGGTCTGAATTTCGGGAACGCATGTTAGTAAAAACAAGATATGGAAGAAAAAAATACACAGATTAAGAGTTAGCAAGGAAATCCCTGCCCCCCCGATATTAAAGTAGTATTAAAAATTAACGCACAATGCAATGCCAATGCCACTAAACGAACAGTCAGGTGGAAGTTAGCGCACACAGCATTAGGCTGGAATGGAGTACATACTTTCTATCGATACTTTATTTATTAGGACCTAAGTCAATCATTTTTGGAGGGAAAATTTGTCAGTGGCATTTTTTTAAAATCCATATAGCTGCTACCATGTCCATAATCACAAATATCCCTTAAGTATTTCTGATAGAGACACATATTTGGCAGTACTTTTCCGAGATTATGTGTATTTACACTTAACTGCATACGGTTTTGCACTTCCGTTAGTGCATAAAGGGGGGGGGGGGCTCCATGATCCATTCTTATAGAACCACTTCCCAAAGGAATTTTAAGATGAAACCCACCACATATTAGAGGGATTCAAAGACATCAACAATTATGAATTAAAAAACTGAAAAAATGTTCAGTAAGAAATCAAGGGGCAAAACATTGCTTTAATTTTGCGTCCAAATGTGCGAAAAAGACACTAATTGGTTTCTTCTTGCTGCATTTTCTACGGCAACTGATTCACCTAGACTTTTGCTGAGTTGCTTTAAAAAGCGATTATTGTGATAAAATCTCATCGGCACATATCTCATGAATAATCCCTAAATAAAACATACCAGATGGCTTTTTCAAAAAATGGCCCTTTAAAAAAAAAAAAAAAAAAAAAAAATCCAGAGTTTTCTGACCAATATACACAACTGTTCAACGACCATGGAAGCTAACCATGTTTATTTTTCCCTGTGGTATATTTATACCGCCGCATGCAATACCGAAACCAGAATAGCCAGCGAAAATATATCCCATAACGCGCATAATCACGTACAAGTTTTTGTGCACAAGCCTCATCCTTTTGAACGTCGTTGAGCACACAAAGGATAGGTCGAAGTTCGTTAGAATTTTTTATTCACAAAAAAAACACTTTTTTCAAACCTCAGTGAGTGAGAAAAATGTTAGAAGAGGGGTGTTTAGATATCATTTTGTGCATATTACAAAGGTTTTTATTTGGCCAAACACTAACAATCCATGAAAACGTGGACATTGCAAAGGGTCGCGTAATATTTATTTTTATCGCATTCGCACTGTAACCACGATCTCTATACAAGGGGAGGGGCGACACAAACAGTAATTGTTATTAAATGAAGAGCAACGGGGGCGGGGGCATCTGCTCTAAAAACCGAACACAATACCATTCACAAGACACCTGTTTAACAGAAGGGTATCGCCGGGTTGCACGTTTTCGAGACCTGCCCCCCATACGCGAAAAAACAATGAGCTCACTGAATTGCTTGGAATTCTGTAGTCTATGTCCTTATTTCCACATTTCATGGGAACAATTTTGTATATGACCGGCTCTCACGCACCCTGCTTGGGCTCTTTTTGGAGACCAATATGGCCATCAGTGCTTTCAATTAACGAAGCCCAGGTTTCCCAATCCATTGTATAGAGATCAGGTTCGAAACCCTAATGTCGCGGCCATCATCTATACTTTTCATTACCGGTAGCGCTTCTTTGTATGATGTAGAGTTGCCTGTCCTCAGCATTTTTTTATTTTTTAAAAACTAATTTTCTCAAGAATCACAGGCCTCATTTTATAAAAATTATTCACAAATGTAATGCCAGTTTTAATAACTTCATATATTTTAAAGGAAAACGTTAAATTACAGCCCCCCCCCCCCTGTGTTTTTTAATTCCAATGTTAAAAGGTAAACGCGAAAGTCTTTCGAAAAAAACTACACACGAAGGCATGCCAGAGACTTTGACTACTAGCCACCGATATCTGTCATTGTGTGAAAAGACTAAACAGGCTTGTGGCAAAAGGATAGCGTAAATAATAAACGTGGCGGCTTCCTAAATCGTCTACTGCTTCGAAGTTAAGCGTGAAAATGCTGTTTTCGTTCCTTCGCATAGGAATAACTCCATTCCATGCAAACCATCTGGTAACGTCATATTTAGGGATATTTGCAATTTTTAATATGTGCCGATTAGATTTATACTAATAAATTCCTTTAATTGGGTGAAGGATGAAGCTAAATTTAACATATTAAGCACAAATAGAAATGTCTCTGCCTTTTATATGAGGCACATGTTGCCAGTGGATCAGGCTGCCAACTCATATCCAAGGTTGTGTGTTCGGCCCCGCGTGGCCAATGTGTGTGTCACTTGGCAAGGCCCTTTACCCTCACTTGCTTGCTTCGTCGCCCAAGCGATATTGCGGGAGCTGTTATGGCGGATATTATAATCTAAGTGCCGATAGGATTATGCGCTTGGCCGGCTGCCCGGCTAGGTGAAATGATTGTAACGATTTCCTGAAGGCAGCGTAATAATAAATGACAACAGCGCTTTGTATCCTTTGGAAAATGCTATGAAAATGTCGTTATTATTATTATTATTATATTTTTAGGTGTCCTGTATCATTTTCCATAGGTTCCTACAGTAACGGCTATGCGAGGTATATAAATATTATGACACCAATTGGCTACTATACTTTCCAAGAGACGGTGTTTTGATCAATTATTTACTTTGTTTTATGTTCACTAGTGTTGCATTATGAAACTCAGAATCACGTACTCCTGATTAAGATTTTAATGTTTTGTCATGGGCACTTCCGTTAGTGCATAAGGGGGGTGCTCATAGGGACCCATACTAATTAACGCAAAACGACGCGATGGATTTTTGAATTTGTTTTTGCAACACCAATGCAAGCCAAACGAAAGTTATGACAAATCAAAAAATATAAACCAAATATCTTGTCAGCGTTAACAAACGCCGTCCGAAAACCAAACATGGTGTCCCAAGGAACCCCCCCCCCCAAGCACGAGTAAGTGTTAAATAAAAGTAATTGAATCATTACATTGCCACAAAATCCAAAATGGGCTGCCAAATCAAACGTCAAATATTCGATTTCGCTCGTAATCATTAAAATGGTCTAATTCCCTCATTATACCTATTTAGAATATACAGAATACATCCAATCCACCTAAAACATGTTCCGAAGGTGTTCAAAATCTGTTACAAGTGAACACCCCGGCAGTGGTTTTTTATTACCTCTAGAACGCGTTTCGAAACCACCCGGACACGTCAAGTTTTGTCCACATTTTGCAGTGTAAGGCAGATTCTAATTTATCATATCTGTAGGCTTTAGATTTTATCCTATAGATATATTGTTGGATGCCACATAAAGCCTTATTTGCATTCTATGTAATTGGCATTTTCTAAATTCAAGATGGCAGCCACTACGTCTCCTTTTAAAAATATATTTAAAATTATTAAAAAATTTTATTGATTTTTTAGTTTTTTTGTTTTTTTTAATATTATTTAAAGGTGTAAAAAAGAATATGCTGGGATAAGTATTTGATCATTTGACATCCTGTTAAGCAATCCCAATTTAGCTTGACATTCATTAATATCCGTGATTTCACAGTGTTTACGTTTCAATAGCGCGCCCGGCTTCTTGAAGTCACTGCGCCAACCTGATAAGACGACATAGTACATGTAGCTGTCGTTTTTCGCTTTTGTTTATATACCATTTGTTGGGGCAAGAAATACTTTTCCAATTTACTTTAACTAAACTGTCATTCTGATCCGACCGCTAAACATGAAGAAGTCTTGTTCGTTCGTCGAATATGTAATACAGAAGAAGGGCTGAAGGAGACTTTCCTGAGGATTAGGCTGCAAAATAAACGAAAATGAAAAAAAGTTAAGTACAAATGTATATTACAATTAACCCTCGCAGCTTCACCAAATTCGTGTGCTTTGTATTCGTTAACGGGAAAAAATTTAAAACGAACACCTGCTGCAAGTAAATGCGAAGGGTTTTTTTTGTAATATGCCAAAAGTAATCTTTTTAGGTGATTTGATTTATTTGGCCCTTTGTTTTTAAAAAGCTTCATTGGGTGACCCCACAATGCTATATATAGACGTCACATCTTCGGCTGAAAGCAACAACCGGAAGAGTATTCTCATAGCAATATTTAGCACAATTTTGAAGAGCCGCCCCAAATTTTTTTCAAAAATTTTGGAGATTTTTAACACGTTTGCATTGGTAACTGGCCAGTCAAAACCATACCTGTGAATGGTTAAGGCTCGAAAATGTCATGTTGGCACAAACGAAGGAATTGTTTAGAATATTAGTATCGGGGATCCCGATATATTCCATACAACGGCTGCTGGAAAAACGGCCTTCCAATGTGAAATAGTCCGGGAAAAGCGGCACGTATCCGTGGTCTATCTACGCTCACTCCTTGGTTGTTTTAATAGTTCCAGGCAAGTCAAGTTGTAGAGGTATTTTCTCGAGGGTCACTAATTCATCATGGACGTACATATAAAAACGTAGCATTTCCAGCTCTGCTGCCGTTAAGTCCAATCTGGATCCCAATTCTCTATAATTACAAAATCGCTTATTTTTGTGATAAATACGGCATTTTTTAGTATTCTCGTTCCAGGTATAATTGTCCTCCCTAGACAATTCCAACCAACGTAACTGTTCAAAAATGTCAATTTTGACAAGTGGGGGCGCTCTTCAAAAAATGTGCTAATATTGCTTTAATGCAACGGGAATTACTACATACTACAGTGATGTCCAGACAGGCTTCGTGGCTCAACGTGTTTGAATTCCTTCGCCTGGCCCTTGAAGCAGGCTTTCACCAGACGCATCTTGGACACACCACCCGGACACAACCTGTTACTCATTGATGAATCGGCATCCGATATGTAATGGCGGGATCCAGTTTGCAAAATGACCAAATTAACCGGGGGCCTTTGAAAGGCTGTAACTGGTCCAAATAGCTCCAAATGGGCTGATTTTGCAAGATTTGCAGAATTACCAGGAGGGCGTGCGCGGCGCCCCCCTCCGCCCCCTCCCTGGATCTGCGGCCTGATATGATGCCAGACGAGAAACTTCAAGCAGTTTAGAAGAAACGCAACATGCAAAATGGCC
The DNA here is from genome assembly GCA_023653785.1 of Ophioderma brevispina. NCBI lineage: Eukaryota > Metazoa > Echinodermata > Ophiuroidea > Amphilepidida > Ophiodermatidae > Ophioderma > Ophioderma brevispina. Next base: position 12,215 of record JAMKCH010051448.1, read on the forward strand.
ACCAAACACTCAAAACAAACTCGTCTCAAACCAAAACACTACAAACTACTAAAAACAAACTCGTCCTCAAAAGAGCCTGTAATTTTATGTAATCACTAAACCTTATTCAGTACAGTTGATAGTCTAGTGTGATAACTGGGAGCAATCAAAATGGCCACCAAAAGACCTAAACGTGTCTGTTCATTCCACTCAAAAGTTGATTTTTAGCCTGGTCTAGTTAAAAACAAAAACATTTCATTTGACCAATTACCCTAATCATAAGATTTGCTCTGCAGGTTGGATTCAATATGGCCGCCAAACAACGAAAGTGTCTGATCGGGATGTTGACTGCAAATATGGTAATTTTTTAATATTGATATTGATATTACAGTGCCCGAAATGAAAGCATACGAAATATATGTCATTGGTGTAAATCAATTCCTGTATTGTAGTCATCCCAGATGCTTCCAGATAACTCTAAATGGTTTATAATTGATAGACCCCTTATCTAACCTAAACAGCTGCAATGTTTTGTGTTACCTTGGAAGTAATCAGTGGGAAACCGAGGCAGTAACCAAGTACAGTCGACCAAGGGTGCAATATCGTAAGTCGTCCTAGATGATGTTGCCTCATTAAAGGCGACTCAGAGATTTCCCTATGAGAGCGCACTTATTTTTCAAAAACAAATCGTGTTTTTTCACATACATAATTCTTGTCCAGATACTATCACTGTGTGAAAAACTAGCTCAAATCAAGTCTTTCTATAGAAAATCACACACAACTTTGTTTAGAAAATTCCGGAGCCGGAATTTTGTTATACACATTTTTTTTTTAAGGGGGTTTTTTTAATGTGTGCATGCATGTTTGCTGCGTTTGAAAACGAAAATATCCGATCATCCCAACTTTGGGATTAAAGGTAACTATCTTTAGTTTAGTTTCTAGATGAATTTTTATCTTTTACTACAAACAAACCAACAAATTCATATTTCGTCGAAATCTCTGAGTCACTTTAAGTC
>JAMKCH010051449.1:0-10272 GCA_023653785.1 Ophioderma brevispina
TCAAAGGTGATGTTCGTACTGTCACATGCTGTTTGTCAACGATCACCATTATTTTTGAAAAATCTTGGCTCCATGGACTTTGAATGCCTTTGGCATTGGAAGAAGCCGCACTTTATGCCATGCACACCGTCCTCAAGAATCTAAACCTCATTTTCATGCTATACAGGTGCGATACCACCTCAGCCTCCTGTATCATGATGTATGCCACCTGGCTCTGCCCGATTTGACGTCTGCTTCACAGCCTGCCCAGCGTCAATCACAACACGATCATCTTCAAGTTATACCAAGTAATTGCCTACAATCAAAAATTATTTATGATTTCTCATATTTGCCTAAAACTGCCATAACTGGAACAATATACCTTCCTCCATTCATTCAAAAAAATCCAAGATCCTAACATATTCAAGTCTTAGTTCTTAGGCATCTTCATTTTGAAGCGCACAAACCATTCTGTAGGCTGGGTCCAGCTCGATAGGTGTTTGTACAGTATTTCATCCGATACAGAAAAGTTTGTTTGGACATTATAGGGAGGCCTTTCTCAGACATTACGATCTGTCGATTGCTGATGCCTCATCCCGATGAGCTTAACATTGAGGTATCCACATTAGAGGTCTTGGAAAGATTCACCATCATAATGTATAATACCAACATCAGAACGCTTTCCGTGTCAATGTTGCTTGCCAGGAGCTCTTCTCCAACGGAACGTTGCGTGAAAACCATCCTCCCCACACTCAACAGCTTTTTTTTACAGAATGCATTCCGTGTTTCTTCTTTACAAATCTCAAATTTGGAATCATTGTCTCGAACCTCAAGACTTTCCCGATGCCTCAGCCTAAGTTTGGGTATGAAGGATGAAAAGCGCCAAATTGGTGGTATAAATTCCATTATGGCCTCTGCGCCTATCACTCAAGCAACGCCTTGCACGCTCTTTCATTGGGAGTGCTCCCAAATCATACGGGTAACTGTAAATGTCAAAGGTAGCATGCATTCACACTCCTCTGCCGATGTCAAGTGGTTGCAATCATAACATGATACACATCTAAGAATTAAATACGACAGTTTGTTTTGCTCTTTTGACAATTAAACATTCAGCCAAACAATTCAGTCAATATATCTCCGGGCTCCAGTATTATCTAGTATACATGGTAGCAGCTACCCTTGTTTTTATATAGCGTTTGTGAAATTCATCATGTTGGGATACTAATCTTAGCTCATTGAAGGACAATCGCGGAAAGGAAGAATGAGCCCTCTTAATCTAATATTTATATTCCACCCAATTTTGAGTGTGGTGTTGAACACTAACTTTACATGCATGTAACCGCAAGGTGTTTTTTATCCAAATACACTTGTATCAAGAAAAAATGAGAAAAGTCTGAGAATTTCAGGGTCCATGCTCTCTGGAAAAGGCAAAGCTTAGAACATTGCCTCCGTTTCAATGACCATCTGTGTATTTACTTATTGAAGACAAAACAGGCAATTTGTGCATAGCTCCCTTTGTCCATGAGCGTAGATAAGACGCCTATAGATAGACCTTTTGTCCTTCATAAGCTACAAAGAGGCTACATGCGGCAAGCCCTTCATAAACATACCCAAATACCTATTACTGAATATACTGAAAAGACTTGGGGATTATATAACCGTCTTTCCACCAACAGACTGGAATACAACACAAAATTGGCCCAATGCCACGCTATTTAAATCTGAGACACGTCTACGATAACACTATGAGCTAATAAATTACAATTCCATGGCGCAGTTCAATAAGCTTTCATTCACCACCCTGGTTGGAGCAATACATCTCATGTATTTAGTATGATTTTATATACCCCGGACATGCAGTTCTACTGTTGTTAACATATCCTCACCAGCTACTGAGACAGAGCCCTTGTAGATTAGCATGCCTTACAACATAGTGATGTGGTTATGGTTTGTATGTAAACATTCGTTGTTGTTTTTGGCAATTCCATTCAGTGTTCCATTTTCCGGCCCCCCCCAGAAAACAAAAATGCAAAAGGAGGTCTGTTCACCCCAAAACCAGAGCGCCACTCACATATATATTGCTAAATAACTAGCGCACATCCTTGTCAACGCTCCTGGTGGTTTCTTGGGTGTAAAGGGTTCAAATATGGAAATCCAATTACCCATTGAGCCTGTATTTAACTTAACATAAAACGACTTTTGGAATTTAGTCACGTGGGTTTTTTGGAAAACCAGCAATAGGTAACTTTGAGCATGTCGCTTTAATATCCAAAAGTTTTCAAGTTCATTCGTTCTCATGAAACTATGGAGGGCGCCCTTCATTCCTTATCCGGCCGATTTCCTTTGATCAACTTCATTTACCTAGATTGACCTTACTAAGTTTTTTGTTTTGTTTGGTTTTATTGGCATAGCAGTTGATTTCCATATAACACACAACACTAAAGAGCTTTTTTTTTTTCAAAATTTGAATTTCCTTGACCTACCGTATGCATGTAACCAGGTACATACGGGTATGAAATATCAATTGCGTTGTGTCCACAATGTGATCCATAAATTTTATGTTTTGATATATTCAATTGGGCTGCCACCTTTAGGTCTTTAGATTCACTTCTTTTATATTTCCTGGACACAATAAATATGGAGATAAAGGAGTACAGATTGTAGAGACCTCACATTTATATTCCTAGCTTTTTTTGATTATCAAGATATAATTAAAGTATGTCGCGAATGGCGGCCATTTTTATTTTAAAAAAATCATGATGACTAGTGCCACTTGAGCTCTTTAAAAATTAGTCCAAGAAGATTTGTTGACCCCAAAAATATGGGTGATAGCATTGGAATGAGGTCTATAGCTACTTTAGTTTCCAAGATCTTGTTGAAACTAGCTTTTGGAAGGCGGCCATCTTGAAATCCACAGCGCCACAATAAGCCAACACTTTTAAAATTGTCTATAAGGTTCCCTGACCGCACAAATGTGGGTTAGCCCTTGAAATGGGAAATTTAACTATTTTTTTAGTTTCCAAGAATTGTCCAAAAATAGGTTATGGAAGGCGGCCATCCTTGAATCCAGATGCCGCCCAAACTAGGTGTGTGCAAAACGACGTAAAAATAATAAAACCCCATACCCAAGATTTCTCCGACACGGCGATAAACCAAAATCTAGGTCCCAAAGTATTATAATGACTCACGCACTTCATTATCATAGTTTGGGGTCACCACCATATTTGGTTAACGTATCGTCGTATTTGGCAAATCCTTAATGCATATTATGAGACAGCGGTATTTTACTTTCGTCCACACGCATCTATGAAAAAACAATACCAACTGATGCCACATTCTACATTCGACTGAAATATCTTCTTTTCCTAAGTCAATTTACAGGGTTCATCGGGAGACTTTTTTGTGCATAGGAATGCAGGAATCTTTTTAGATGCATGGTTTCTTTCATCGATTGGTTTCGCAAAATTCTTGCAGAAGCATCTGCCGATCAGACATGGAACCTGGGAAATCACACTGGATAACCATAACGTGACGCACAGATGTTTATATGCGTGTGCTTGCGCCTCAACATTGACGACACGCGCGTGCATACGCAGCAACAACCACGAGCGCTTGTGTTAGAGAAATCGTTACGGCCTTGGCTTATTCCCATACATGCGATTCCCCTCGTGTTTATTATTCAGCTCTATGGGTGTGCCCAAGTTGCTTCCATCCTCAATTTTCTTAATGGGATTCTAACCAGAGAAGATGAGAAGAAGGAGATGGCTCGAATTTACAATCCGATTACCCAGATGATTCTCATTCATCATCTCATTGTTAGGAAACTCAAGGGCCACGCGATTGGCCCTTTGAAGTAATGTGTTCACCGCCTCAAGCTTGCCCGTTCGGGAAGGTTTCACACAGGACGTACTGACACACTCCACTAAAATAGCTTATTAATTTTCCAGCTAAAAGATCTCTGCTTGCAATGAACTCGGCGGTTTGTTACATGACTACTGTTTATTTATTTTAATCGTGGCGAAATAATTGAGGAAAACTCGTGACTTTTTAACGAAAAGAAACAGCAAAATCGACCCTTTTTTTCGTAATCTCACATCGATTCAGGTTTTTGGTCAATAAAAGAGGTTTATTTTAGCCTAATTTACCATAGCCGGTGTTTATTTCCTGTGAAAATGAGATGATGAATGATTGAAATGCATATTCAATTCATCTCAACCATACTTTTTTGTGTCAGAAAGTGTCCCAAAGTGCCAAAATACTCTGAAAATTTGGGTCAAGTTGTTTAATAACTGAATTCCGGCCGATACGTGTCTCTGTACTGGTCACACCATAGTGTTAGACCCTGTGCAATACCTTGAAAACTGGGTATTGGGATGTTTTCTTGGATTTTAATGGACAGGTGTATGTAATGTTCGTCTCCCTCAAGTACGCTACGTCTTTTGGTCCAAGTGATTAGATGTTTAAGCCGTTGACATGAATAGGCGGTTGACATTTTTATCGTTTTTTTTTTTTGAAGTAGCATTTGAACCACCTCCTTCTTTCCTCATCTTCTCTGGTCTACCATACTTGTATGGTCCAAAATTCACGACTTTTATCTTTTATCCGGAGTGCAACACTTCCCTCGCTAACATCCCTACTAGATATTTTTGGTTGCTCTCATATGGAAAGTACTTTTGGTTTTGTGTTCACCTCGGTCCCCTGATCTTGAATAGCAGAAGTGAAAATGCATAGTTAATTAAATGACGTCATCTTGATGGGAAAAGGGGTCGAGCTATGGCATCAGAATGGAGGAATCTTATATTAGGTATATAATAACTGTCAAGAAAACTTCAGGGCCGGGGGGGGGGCGGCTTTCATTATGTAATGAATGGCCGCCCCAGGGCAAATGGGCACGAATGGGCATATCGGCCTTTAACACGGGCCCGGAACAGGTTTGTCTTTAATACTCGAAGGAAAATTTGAACTTGATTCATGAAAATTTGTTGTATTTTTGTATTTTAGGCCTCACTTTTTGTAAATAAAAGAGAAAAATTTGCAAGAAACCTGAAGAACGCTGCTGGGCTTTCCAATTATGTGTACTCAGACAAGATGTTGCGTCGTCGTGCTTTGCTGCCGATTGTTGTTTCAGTGTGTGCCATTTGGCATGTTTTGGGGTCGCCAACGTAGCAACCAATGATAAAAAGAAAAGCTAAAAGTTTTTTTCTAAATTTTGATTTAGAAAAGCCATCAAAATTAGGATTGGGATTTATTCCGTTTTATGTAAAATTACATATACCCCTAGCATTATGCATATTAGGTAATTTTTCAAACGGCAGTGATTACCATTTGGTAGCTTTTCAGTACAATATTCATCTCGCACCGAATGCAGCGTTTGGGGAAGCTGACGTTTGAAGCAGCATTCTTTGCGACAATCACAATGCTAGTGTGAGACTGAAAGTAGACATTGTAATACTTGAAATCCTTACTTTCTAACCTTGCCTAGCACTATCCGTCATGCCCGTTTCTTGTCTTGGTCTTCTTTGGTCATGTATTTATCATGTTTATAATCAGTCTTCCTTCTTGCCTAGGCTTACTCATGTAATAGGTATGTGACAAATTCCCATTCCCGCATCGGCAACATGTACACAGCCCTCGTTTTCGTTTTTGTCACGTCCGGCCCGAGTTCGGGCGGTCGCCGATCGGTAAAAGATCGCGGTGGGGTAACCCCGCCAAAAATCGGGTTTTATTACGTTTTTTGAGCTTTTAAGAAGAACACTGTTTTTGATGACGTACACAGGTCCGGCCCATCTGAAAAATCTTTTGCAGAGCCGTCAGAAGTCATGCAAAAATCGCACGTCTACGGAAGTGTTGGCCTCTCTTTCCCTATGAATTTTGACCTTAAATATCGTCAAAGTCGTCCTCTATTCCAATGAAGGTGACTAAGATTCCTTTTCTAGCTATGATGATATTATTTTGGTGTTATTTGTTAGTTAAATGGAAATTTGAAAGAAATTGATCGATGCGAAGTGTTTTTTATTTGATCCGGCAAAAGTCATGGCACGTACAGGTGTACACTGATTACGCTACCATGCACAGAAATCACGCCGTCTCGATAGCGAAAAATTACCCAAATACAGTGCCGTTTTTCTTTATGATACCATCATTTTTATTCATTCAAAATATTCTGACAATTTTAATATTTAAAGTATATAAACATGTGTATTTGGGTGAAACTCTATTCCCATAATTACGATGATTTTGTATAACATGGTCATACCAAACAAGTGAAAACAACTGTCTGCTACTCCGTGGTCACGTGAACATGGAGTAACCGATTCCTGATTGGCTTAGAGGCCATGTTTTGCTAATTTTATTGTGGATAATGGTTATTTGAAATATCTGCTTATTAATAACCGGTTCAGTCTTTCAGTTATTTATTTGTTATTTATATTCATTTTATTTATTTAGGCCTATATATTTATTATGCTTAAGTGATTGTGAATAGTTATAAAATATAATAATTGAAACTCACTGTTATTGTTTTTCTATCCGGTGCCCAGTCATGAAAGTGAAACCTTCCTGAAATATTTAAACCACTGAATTCAATCACAAATTCATCTGAAGTTTATGCCAAAAATAACCTTCGGAATTAAACATTAAAAAAATATACGTCAAATTTCCCATTGCACATACATCATAAATACAAGCTTACTGTCCCTGTCAGCAGACTGTATTTGGATACAAAATGTAGTACCTGATATTTACCCCCTTCAATAACACACTCGAGACAGTTTCATTAACATATTGGTTCTATTTTATTCAATCATATAAGGTAATGGTGGATTTATTTTGCAAAATAAGCATTTCTGTCCTACGAGGCAGCCATCTTGATTTTTGGCGCCATCTTGATTTACTTTTTACCCTTCTGACATACTCTGGAGACTACATATGCTTACTTATTCAATCATTTAAAATACATGTATATATCCAGGCTTTCTGTAATCTTGGCAGCCATCTTGGCTTTTTTGGTGGCCATCTTTGATTTGGGAAGCCACTTGGATTTACTACTTTTTCCCCTTCTGGAAAGACTCTGGAGACTAAATATTGCTTACTTATTCAATCATTGAAACTACTGTATATATCATCAAGGCATTTCTGTAATACTTTGCGCCATCTTGGATTTGGGAGCCATCTTGGATTTCCTTTAACACCGCTTCTGGTAACAGTGTAACCTGGACACAACCTACTAGTTATTTACATGTATCATTGAAAATGTTTATTCTTTTCTTGATACATTTCTTAATGCAGGCGCCCTCTTGGATTTTGGCAGCATCTTGGATTTTGGTTGGCGCCATCTTCGTTTTACAAGATGCGTAAGACAACTTCAGAGTACTCTAAATAACTTTCTGTTGACCCGAATATCCTTAATTCTACATTTTTTAAAGAAAATTAATGGTTAATTTTGACTTTAAAGAATGTAATATGACATTTTAAGAATTCTTGTTTCGGTCACAATCTAATAGTGGTATTTCCTTTGTTTTCTATTGCTTTTTAAAACACAATTTTAGCCCCAGAGCGGGCCTGTTTTTCGGGCTATAATTTTCTATTATTTGACGTAAAATGTTCATCTTGGTGTCATGACAGCTATTAAGCCTTTCTTATGGAAACAGTTCAGTTGTAATTTAGACAATTTGAAATTTTTTGTCACATAGCTACAATGTAGGTAGGTACATGAGGTATGATCAGCAACATTTGGATTTTTTTTTATTGAAAATGCTTGCACACTGTGAGTGGACAGGAAAGAGAGCCATTAGGGCGTTGTTCTAAATACTCGTGGGGGGGGGGGGGGGTTGGAATGAGGGGATCAAAAAAACAATATGTCCCAAAAGGGGGGGTATGCAACAAAATTTCCACCTTGTGTTAGGGGGGTCAAACCTTTTCAGGACATATTGGCTCCATCAAAACATAACTTTACCAAAGAATCATCCAATTTCATCTTGGGCCCTGGAACATCAACTTTTCCATTATAAAATGGTGTCCTTGAAAACCGAATATTACAGTTACACAAGGGTCTGCGCTTCGCCAGAAGGAGGCCCTTTCTTTCTTGTGCCCACTACCGTATCATCTTTGCCATGTCACAGGTTTGTGGCCCCCTAGTCTTAGTCCAGAAACAACTTCATACTATTTTAACTAGTTCACCTTTGTGATTGCCATGTAAGCTATTATAGGCTATCTACAACCAGCCACATTTTTTCCATCACACCATTTTATTTGATGAGGTTTTTATTGATTGGGGTATGAACTGTCCACTACTTGGGACGGTCAATCACTTTCTTGTAACCGTATGACCTTTCAAGTGGATATGTGAAGTCCCAACATCATGGGTGTTACAGCTAGACATTTTTGTGATCCTGCCTTCAAATTTCAACACTGACAACATGTCACCGGGTTGTCCAATTTTTCATATATTAACATGTTGTGCTTCACTAAACACTCTTCCCCCTTTTACCTTAGCAACCATAATATCCAATTTTAAATCATTGAAATACAAGCTAAAGCTTTAATTAAGCACCCTCGCATCCAAATCATGACTATTCCACCGGTCAGAATCTTAAGTACAAGTCTTGAAAATTTCATTAAATTTCACTTCAATAAAAAGTTAGTGAGATATATACGACTATCCTGTTTTGTGATCAACACTTAAGAATCCTTTCGAGGTGGAATCAGGTAATAATTATTTGCGTGAAGCCATGAAAATTATGGGATAATGTGAGACAAAAATTTTGTCATAGTCAATTTACACTATTTTTGCATGACTCCTCCATTGATAAAGTTAATGGCATTATGATAATTGTACTAGGAGGAGTCATTGCTAGCAGGGACTAGGGTATGAACTCCTCTATGAACGCTTCGATGCTATGCTCAAAACAAACCTTAACATATTAAATTTACTTTAATAATTATGCCCCATACTCAAGGATTATCATTGATTGTGGCCACTTGGAATTTCAAATTGTGTCTATCTTTGCAAGCATAAGCGTAAATCCTGGGGGGATGGGGGCTAATCGATCCACATATGAATCACCCCCCCCCCCCAATGTTGATGCCCATCATTGTGGTTTTGACCAAAAAAACCTCATATTTTGCCATATAGTGTAAAAATGGTAAATTTCGTGTGCCCTGCGTGCACCATTTCTAATTACAATTATATGCAACAAGTTTAACTTCAAATGGCACAAATTGTTAGCGTGCCATGTGCTAGTAAGGGATTTTTTCAGCAAACCCTGTTATCATTCTTAATTGCATCAACCCAATCCCCCAAGTCAAAAAGAAATTTACGCCACTGTTTGCAAGAGAAAATGACCTAGGAAAGTAATTGTTGCGAGGCTTCCGCGCTTTGCGCGGGAGGGGGACACCCCTCCCCACCCCCCCAAGCGGTCATCAACACAAATCGTTTTCTCTAAACAAACTTTACTAACATTATCCCAATTTCACATTTGATTGCAAAATTATGCAAAATTGTAACATATCTTTACAGCAGGGATTTAGACATGGAGACTTTCCATCTGACGCTTGAAAAAAAACACTTAAATCGGCTGTTTACATTTTGTCATTTAATGCGATTGCTAGTAGTAGTAGCGAGCGTACAACTATCGGCGATTATAAATCTGACACTCTCTGTGTTGGGCGGTATGCACTATTGAGGATATGACATTTCTCCTTTTCAAGAAGATGACTTCTTTTCCATAAATTTAAGCTCAAATTGAAAACAATACTTGATTATGAAGTTCTTTTTACACAAATATTACAAAACAATAAATAATTAAAATTTCAACAATATTTTTGATTACTTATAATCATTCTAGAGTTCTTTTGCTCAAAACTTTTCATCCACTTTTCAGTTTTCTAGTCATCTTGACTGTTGATTGAAACCACATTGAAATAGAAACAAGCACCTCTAACTGAATATGTGGCACTTAACTTTCCAATCACATTTGTTGAGTGCAAAAACCAAAGTAAATGTATGATACTTTAAGCGTCCTTTTCGCCAACTCGATAACATATATAATTGACATGTCATGTCCATTCCATGACAATCTCAATTTATCTCAACAAAAGAATGGCATGTATTTCTGTGAAATTACATACGTTGATGTGTAGTGTTTATTTGCACAAATTGCATAAATTTGAATTCCTCGAAACACATCATGCTGAGTAAAGTGTTGTAATTTGTTATGTTGTATGTACCTGCATGTTAGTTAAAATGTTGCATTGTACATTCTGACTACTGTACTATTTTCTTTTCTCTTTCTT
>JAMKCH010051450.1:0-36513 GCA_023653785.1 Ophioderma brevispina
GAGAGATTCGCCATGGAATATACCTGAGGATTATAAGTGGTGCTTTGCATTCTGTCATTTTGGAGCCTCGCTGTGTGAGGACATATTCATCATTTAACTGCAACGTTCTTTTAAGACATTAGACATCTATAAATTGTGTGTAATTTTTACTATTTAATGTTGTTTTGGACATACCAAATTCCATTTGAACCAATAAGTTCTGAAGTAAAATCATTAATCTGTTTATATAAATTCAGATCACTTGTGCACGAGGCTCATTTATATTTGTTTGAAATGTATTTCTGCTGACCTTTACGTCTACGAGACGTCATAACACAATTAGACATGACATTCTTTACTTTGATACCTTTGTATTAACTGTCAACTCAATATCAACTCTTTCATTTCTGAAACCAATAACAAATATGGAAATCTTATACCCAAATATGAACATTGTTTCACTTAAAATACAGGAGGAAGGATTTTTGTTGAGGATACAAATTTATCTTCAAATTGCATTTGATCGGATGGTAAGACCACCTACCGAGAACGTTTCGAAGTTTATTGGACAAACCATGCACGAAAAAAAAACCGCAAACATTGTTTTGACTAGCCTCTATCGTAATTGTCCCCACAGGAAACCTTGCTTTGAATTTCTATCGTACACTAAAGAAATTACATCAATAACATCTTATAACGTAAAGACAACTTTCGGGCTTTTACTTCAAGGTGTGATCGAGTACTTTGGTAGCTTCCATATGGCAAAAAAACCTGTGTTCAAAAAAAATTTAGGGTGCTTGTCACTGGAAATGTCCTCCTGTCCCTTAATGTTTGAACTTGGTTCACAATATCTTTCCCATGATCTGAGCTTTGAATTCAAAAATATGTAGGCCCCTACGCAATACAGTTTTTGATTATTTTTCTATTTACTTCAATGTGTTTCAATTACATTACGTCATGAAATAGCATTGACGCAGGGGTGTAACAGGGGTCGGTATCTGCTGGAGGGGAGGGGAGGCAAGCTCCTTTTTTCGCTCAGAGATTAATTTTTTTGCCCATTACACTTTCATTTCAAAAACCCCCACTTGTTTTGGCTTTGCTGGTTGACCCCCATTTTCACAAATGCCTTCAATCTTATGGGGGAGGGGTCACGTGGTGGAAAGAATATTTGAACATCACACAAGCATTCAACGGCCATCCCTCTTTTCCTACATCTAAATCTTCCCTCTCTCCTTTCTCTTTTCTTTACCTCCCTTGATGCTTTTCCTTATCCCCTTTCCTGGTACTTCAGCTAATTTTCCGTCACAACCCCTTACCTATTTCATTGCATTGACTATTGTTAAAAATATTATGAAACTGCATTGGTCTAGAATAGGTAATGGTTACTTTAAAAGAAAAAACAAAGGTCAATTAAGCAGTTAGATGACAGTAACTAAATGGCCTTGCTGCAATGGATGTGAAGAATTGTAATCAGTGGTCATTATGGTTTTGGTGGCTTTCTGTTAATATACAATACCTAAAATATGAAAAAAAGTAAACTTTAGATTTTTTTTCACCAATGACAGTAGATATAACGAGGTATTGTTCTCATGTATAATAACAATTTCAAACTAGTTCAATAATTTTAAAGGTGCAACAAGAGATTTTTAGGCACCCAAATATTGTGCCATAATAATAATTTCATATAGATTAGACTCTCAATAGATTTCTTACTTTGTATTTGGCTACAGAAATGTCTTAAAAGAGAGAAAAAAAGGTGATTTTGATTTGCCTATATTTCAATATAAAATGTAGGCTGAATTTTGTATTTGCTCCTATACGAAATTAAAACTTTCACATTTTTTGTACCAAAGAAACATTTTTCAGCTTAATCCTTTCAGATAGGCATATTTTTGATGGAAAGCTTTACACCAGAGCAAAAATCAGTACATTCAATTTTTTTAGTGACACCCAATATGTGAAATCTCTTGTTACACCTTTAATATTTTTCTTAAATCGGCTGTTAATCTTTTTTGACTTGCCCTGTATTTGTCTCAGCTTATAGCAAACTTCAAGAAATTTTCAAGTCAGTTACAAAATACTGAGTTACTTGTAAATTAAAATGGGCATGTGTTTGAGCAAGTGCCATATCAAACAGTGTACACATTCACCCTAAAAAAACCTGCTTTCACTGGGGATAATCTCTTTCAGTAATTAACAGTGGTGCAGTTTCTAATGTAGCCCTCTGCATACATGTACCAATTGGAACAAAAATGCTATTTCAATGCAAAAATGCAAGTAGTCTGTTTTCATGTCATAAGCTGAGTGCTATGGAATTTCATTAAAATTTAATCCAGCTGGAGGTAGCATCCTACCCCCTCTGGTGTGAGACTTACTAATAAACAGTTAAATGCTGCCCTCTTTAGATAATTCATAGTAATCAGGGGGTAGGACATGCCAACTTAACAGCAACAGTAAATTCAAATCGGCATCAACATCCGGCGTAGGCCATAGTTATAGTAGCCTTTATCAAAGACTTAAGTCCGCGGTAGGAGGGCGCTCTTACACACATCCGACAAAGATTTGACTAAAGGCTATGGCTGGTCACAAATATTTAAATCTTAAAGGTGCTTGTTCCGATTTATGTCTATTATGTTCTCTACTTGATATGAGAGACTGGCCTGGACTGGCACTTGCACATACGCCTCATCAAGTACTGTGGGAAACAAACTTGTGATTTTTACTGGTAGAAGTAATAATTCATATTGCAAAGCCCTATTCAATACTGTGCTATTATTGATGGTTAATCATTAAAACGGTGGTTTTTTGTTTACATCTTGGGAATGAAATGGATTTGAGGGCTCAAATTTCAGGACGACAATGAGAAAATACGACGAACGGCCTTACTTCTGATATCAAAATGAAACTACGTCCGGGTGGTCCCAAAGACGATCGGAATGACCGTTATTGGAAATTACACTATTTTACAGCGAGGTTAATCCACTAACCTCGACAGATTTTGATGTCAATAATTTTCTTCCTTATCATGATATTACTAAGATCTTTTGAACGAAGGTTTAAGAGTTGATTTTGTAATGTAACTGAGACAGAGACTGCCATAGTAAATGCACGTAGCAGTTCCCCAAATTACCGCTTGGAAATGCCCAAATCGAGTACAAAATGTGTGTGCCATCAAAATCTCTTGTTGCACCTTGAAGTGAATCCATGGTTTGACAAATGTGTTGCTGAAATTGATAAGATAGCGCCGCCAGTACACATGGGCCTACGAGTTAGTTGGCATCCATTTTTGGCTGGCCATTTAGAAACTCCTTTGCAACAAGCTTTATGTAATTGCAAAAAGTTCACTGTGGTTTGTTCAATTCCCATAAAGGAAGACTTCACAACACTGCAGATTAGAACCATGGACCTCTTATACCTATAGAATTCTATATGGGATGGGCTAGTCATTTAGTGATCCCACGTCACCGGTGACCCTAATGAATTGAGCAGTCTCTAAGGAATAAAGTGTCACATGCACTTCATGAAATGAAGTTAAGTGTAATGTGATACTGCACTCTATTCTGTAAAGACTATTGAATTCAGTAACTGATTATCCTTGCACTGATATTCAATATTTGAATATTAAAAGTATATGGAGGCTGGAAATTGCACCGGGCCAGCCTGCCAGTATGGTTCAGAAGAGCATGACTGATGATCACATCATCACACCGCCCTGTGTCTCCTTCACAGGCAACTTCAAAAGTTTGACATAAAACCAAACTAGAATTTTGCGGTTCTCGGCTTTAGCGCTCACTATATTGGGGACATTTCATGAATAATATCTCCACAATGGAAAATGTTGTGATCCCGGGTTGGTGTCAAATGAAAGAGTGGGAAATAAAGAATACTATAAATGCAAAACTGGGGGTGCTACTCCTAAATGTTTCTTACTTATGCTCATGTGGGTTACTTTTAAAGATTAATTTCTCCACAACAGAAAATGTTGTGACCCCTAGGGTGGTGGTGTCAAATGATAGAGTGAGGAGTATAGAATAATATGCAAATTCGGGGGTGCTACTCCTAAACGTCTCTTACTTAAGCTCATTTTGGGGACTTTTCATGATTAATATCTCCACAGTGGAAAACGTTGAGATCCCCCAGGGTGGTGTCAAATGAAAGAGAAAGAAATAGAGGAAGAGCGCCCCCAAGGGTTAAGCTTACAAATTTAATGCGATTTTTCACAATACTTCTGAAATATATTTTCTTTGATTTTATGATCATATGCTCGTGAAACGTGGTGGGTGGGTGTAGCTTGGGGCTTGCAAGATCATTCAGAAGGGTTTAAAAAAAGCTAGTTGAGAAATTGGAGTTTATCTGCTTGCACAACTTTTTTTTTTGGACACCCTGTACTGATACAGTTGCACTCTGATGTGCTGCTTTTTATCTTACAGCTATGCGCGAAAGCAGGCGAGACTTGTGGTTCAAAAACCGCCTTGTTCAACTTGACCTCACATGACCTTTGACCTTGGCACATGACCTTTGACCTCAACAACATATGAGGGATCCCATGATGCACCTATGTCACAAGTTTGGTATAAAATTGGATTGATCCCATATTTATTGGTCGAGCTATGGGTTGCAAAAATATTGGGCGAGACGTAGTTGAGCACAATATTTTAAAACTCATAGCGAGATCAATAAATATGGGGCGTAAATCATCCAATTTTATCATTATTATGTTTTGGATCCAATATTTTCCCACACTTGGATCCATACAAACATAATGGTTCCAATTGAACTTCAACTTTTCAATTGAGGTCAATTTAAAAAAAAATACAATTTTGAAAAAAAAAGCTTAATATTTTAGCATATTTTTCAACTTGACCTTTGACCTGGGCATGACATTTGACCTTATCAACATATGAGGGATCCCATGGTGCACCTATGACACAAGTTTGGTTCCAATTGAACTTCAACTTTTCAATTGAGGTCAATTAAAAAACATTTTAGTGACACACACATCCACACACACAACGGATTGCTAAGTGGTCCTCCAGCTATAGCTGGCGGCAGGGGCGGCGCCAGGGAAAAATCATAGGAGGGGCGAAACATCATGGGGGGGGGAACAGTACAAAATGAACTCATAGGTTAAAAACCATAATTTTACGCAGGGATAAGCATTGATAATGCGAGAGAATAAAAATGTGGAAATGCATTTTTTTTAGCTTACAAATCAAAGATAACTATGTACAATTTCATACAACTACTTTAATGTAAGAACAAAAACACCAAATAGTGATAAAATGAAGTATTTGAGGAAATTTTTCATACCATCTCCCGCAAATGCACATGCAGCGATGATGACTCAAAATCTACACTAAACAGCTAAGTGCATACCAAACCAAGATCAATAATATTTGTGTCCGAGGTCAAACTGTACAGGTCATGGTGCACGATATTACGCTTATAAATCTGGGATATTCACACGGAAAGGCTTTTGGATTCAAGTCAGAATTTTGATACGCACATATAGAAATTACAGAATGAGATAAAAAGTACTGCCTTGTCTTTAAAACACGGATTTCAAGCCAACCACTTGCAGGTTATGTTGGCACATCTCTGCCAGTAACAAAAATACCGAAATACAAATTTTGATGATTTTTTTGATGTTTCGAATCAGCAAATCACTGCTTGTCCCTTTAAAACCTGTTTTTCCTAAATTTTGAAACTCCACCCCTGGTGGCCCACAACAAAAGAAACTGCATATAGGCTAGCTAAGTGAAATTAAATTTGTCCCATATTTAGCACTATACAATTGGCCCAATATGTACTGCTTTTTGTGGGTGATTAGAAAAAACTCAAATGTTTCTGAGACAACTGTTTGCTTGACCAAGGACACTTAAAATACCAGGCAGTGTGCATTGCAAACTATCTAAATTTGTGCAGTCACAGGTGACTGTACTAAGTACCTAAGCAGTCACTTGCGACTGTACTGAAATACATAAGCAGCGACTTGTGACTGCATTGAAAAGCACCTAAGCAGTGACTTGTGACTGATCTGAAAGTACCTAAGCAGTCACTTGTGACTACTGAAAAGTACCTAAGCAGTCACTTGTGACTGTACTGAAAAATACCTAAGCAGTCACTTGTGACTGTACTGAAAAATACCTAAGCAGTCACTTTGTGTACACGAAAGTGAGAAATCTGGCTGTGTACAAAAGTCTCAAGCTGTTCAACATCTTTTATTTGGCTTCAAATTGGAATTGGACATGGACAAAAAATGAATGCAAGATAAACACTGCTTCATTGGATTCTTTCAAATTCTTTATTGGAACGCTTAATCAAAAGTTCTCGCATAGTACAAAATGCAATTAGCAATTGAATATAACAAACAGTCTTAAAATTGTATATGTAAATTGAAATTCTGACTGGCAATAAACTTTAAAGATAAAAATGTAGTAGCAAAAAGGTTAAAACTGTAGTAGCAAATAGACATCACATCCCAGTCCCCATTTCTGCACTATTCCCCAAGATCGCTTTTTTTCAAACTGAATTGGCTAACGGGCCATGTTGCCACTTATAGCAGTTTATTCTAAAGCAGATCAGAGAACAGGGGGACTGCACAAGCTGATCGTTAAAGCAATAGTCATGTTAGTTTTATGAATCATTTTTCTTTGGATATGTGAGATTGTTTTGATTGAATTTGTTTAGTGAACGTTGTGAAATTGTACCTGAACATGGTTTTAGCCATTTAAATGATCTTAAAATTGATTTTTGTAATTAAATATAAGATCACAATCTATAATGGTGCGCCAAAGATGTTGAACTCCCATGGCTACTTTCCGATTTTTAGTTTTTTTAGAAAATGTTTAATCGCAGTGACAATAATTTGGAACGATATAAGTAAAAAAATTGCAATGATCTTATACCCTGGTCAAAATAAAAAGTCCATTGCAAAAATCTTACCATATAGGCCTACAAAGATTGTGAATTTGTATGATTACAGTGATATATAGATGTCTATTCTCCATAGAGATAAGTGTAAAAACCATGATTTGTAAAAAAAAACCTATTTCTTTTTTTTATTATTGTTGATTTTTAACAAAAATTATATGTGCATACAATGAATTTGTAAAAATTTGCACAAATGTACCTAGTGATACACAACTTGTCAGGGTTATAAAAGCAGAAATCTTGTATTTTATTCTGCAGAAGTCACGGACCATTGCATCTGAACCTATACTGTGTTGTGTTCGGTCTCGAGTTTAGGGGGGTGACGTCATGAGCGACTTTGCATTCGCTCTAGCGTTGGATTGCGCCGCCTGGTTCGTGTTGCGTAAAATGCAGCAGCAATTCCAAGGTCGACGCGTGCGTTCTCGGGTGCAAAACTAACACGCGCAGTAGTAACGCCACCCCCAAACTGGACAATCGAACAGAGTATAGTGTCGGCATGTATGGGAATTCCATGAAAGAAACAGTTCTGATGGTCAGTAATCATTCAGAATGTTTGAACAAGGGAAACTACACTATGAGCTCGAGTTGTCTCAACTCCCTGGCACACTTCAGTAACTTCCATTCATCAGTTGTATTTAGGAAATACACACATGGTTTTTGGGGTTATGATAACGCGATTGCCCTGAGCACCAAGGTCAGTTCATGTCAAGCATGTACTTCAAGTACAACCCCACTGCGAAAGTGTCCTTGGAGTATGAGCATATTGTAACTCATGAGTGACTGTTGTTAGTGTTGCATTATAGTTTTCTTACAGGAAACACCCAAGTTTCAGAATTTTCCACTTTATGCAAGGTGATAAACCAAACATAATCTTGCAGCAAGATGTCTGATTATAGATGATCAGGAAAGCAAACTGTCACTATGATTTTCAACACATTATTTCAACAATAAAAAAGTCCATATTTTGAAACCATAAATCAAGAAGAAGAAGAAAACT
The DNA here is from genome assembly GCA_023653785.1 of Ophioderma brevispina. Taxonomy (NCBI): domain Eukaryota; kingdom Metazoa; phylum Echinodermata; class Ophiuroidea; order Amphilepidida; family Ophiodermatidae; genus Ophioderma; species Ophioderma brevispina. The sequence continues at coordinate 7,910 of JAMKCH010051450.1, forward strand.
TATCCTTTACTATCAAAGTGATTTACCTTCCTTTAAAGAAAACACTGGCACATTTGAGAATAGCGCGCACCATCAAGATTTTTCAAAATTGACATTGTTCATGGTTAGTAAAGCTTTTAATATACATTCGTCGCCTCTCACCTTAAATGATTAAGCCCAAATCAGAAATGGTGTGTGTAAACACACAATTTTATATTAAAATCAATCAATAGTGGTTTTATTAAGCAGATGACAGAACAGGCATTAATACAAGGGGAAAAAGACAACAAGCTGGAGTTGATTCCCACATCACTGTGCCCTTTGATGTGTGTTTGTAATAGTCAACCAGGTTGGGAGTAAAAATGTGAGTTCCCGCGATGCTCTCTGTAGTCGGCATTCTCACAGAGTTCCCACTATATCTTACTTAATTTCAGCCTCCAAATGGCCAAGTTTCCCCTCCAAATGGCCAAGTTTCCACCCCAAATGGCCAAACTTTCCGGGAAGGAGTTCCCAAATTCCCCATCTTTTCAGAGCCAGAATATCAATGAGATGAAGTCTCTGATATTTCAGTTATAGACAATTGGTGATTTTAACGATAGGCCAACCGCAAAGTTATCCTGAAAATTTCTAGCTGTCTTTAGCCTCTATTTAATATCAAGGCTATTATCTGTATGTGGTTTTCTATGTTCTATGTACTTTGTGGGTAGATAGATATCATATGCTTTAGGTTCTCGGACTCTCATTGAGAGCCAATTGAAAAAAATTGTCATATGTGTTGTAAGAGTGGGCCAGTTGCAGCTTTTAATACGAAACAGCAATGAAGGGATCAGAAGTGACAAAATTCACATCAGTTAGCCTCCAACGTGCGATATTCTCTTCGGACTACAATTACAAACTGGTGATTGTTCCCGAAAGCTACTCGACGAATTGACAGGAATCGAATGTGTGATAAACTTTTGAGGGAATACACCATCGAGAGGTTAAATTCTATCAAATTCCTCATTGTAAAACATGTTTATGTAAAGCACACAAAATCACGAATATGCCCACCAAAATTGTGGTAATGTATGAGACAATATCTTCAAAGTGTGTGTTTCAGACATTTGCTCTCATACAATCCAACAAAGCGTTGCAGCCATTTTAACAACAATACACTAATAATTCAATGAATAGAGTTGTGATACTAAAGTTTACTTGAAATATTAAAACGAACCAATCAAACATAACAATCCAGGTGATACGATTTGTATATCAATCAAGATTGCACTTATAGTCTATGGCTGTTGATTCTGAAAGGGAGACTAACATTAGACAGGTTTGTAAAACAGGGTTAGGCTACATGAGTGGACCTTTTCCCTTTCAAATACTGTGATGAAGGTGTGCATAAAAGGGTGAGAAAATTCCTAATGGATGGTGTGCTTTCTTAGGAGAATTTTTCTTCCCCAGTTACTTAAAGTGACATTAAGTGTCATTGTATTTTGAAAGGAAAAAAAAAAAAAGGTCTTGCCATCTGTGGGGGACTAACCCGGTTAACCCAGGTCTCTTTAAAGTTAGCTGGTATTCTGAAAGGAGGACTAACATCATCAGTTACTTTTACAAATCACTGCAGATATCTATACAGTAATTCAAAGATTACAATTTTGTAGGGATGTTCTCATCCAGATTTATTACTGCTAAAGGTGGTTCATTTTGTGGGCTTAGTTGATTGCACTTTCATTGATTTTTTCAAGCTTTTTCTTTGTTTTCATCGGGGTTTGTTCAGAATCGGGCATAGCAACACTAGATTACCCACTTCCTTAATATACTTTTGTATCGGCGTATGCATCCCAAAGTAAACACAAAACATGCCCACTTGTCAGTAATCAAAGCTGGTTACATGGATGGATGTGCTTATAAAAAAATGACTCAGTGCAAGTACATCCTTCTTGCCATTTAGATAAAATGCAAAACACAGTTCATATATTGTGCCAGTCTACTAGAGAGTGCAACTCCGTTCATCCTTCATCCAGTTACCGAAAGAAACAGTGAACCCTAAGAAAACTATTTTAGACAATACAATTTCAGCTCTGGGAGTCATTCATTTTGAACCTTACATAACTGGGCTGCAGACCATACGAATTGCCACACGAATTCAATTGGTGGGAACTGTGGGGGGGGATAAGAAGTTTTTTGGATATAGCTTTGACAAAGTTCGTTCAGATTGTTTTCAATAACTGTCTTGTGAGGATAAAACAAACAGAATAGCCACAAAATTCAATGAATACTAAAAGTGTTGGAAAGTGGGAAACCTCATTTATGAGAGATAATTGCAGTTAAACATTTATGGAACCAAGCTTTCACAGGTTTACCTCTTTTGAGTTTACCAACAGCACAGCACACATTTTTCAACGAGTTTCACTGTCAACTTCTACCAAACCAAGGGACCCATTTGGTTTGTTGTTAGCAAGGAAAGGCCAAACACATCTGCGCCCCCTGACATATAAAAGGTTCCAGCAGAATTGAGATTATGTATAAAGTCAACGCTAGAAAAGAATTAGAAAGTCGATTACAACATAAACTTGCTGGTGGGTTGATCATTCTGTAATCTTGCATATCGTACATGTTTCTGTAAAGGCAACACCTTGAACACCACATGAATTTGGCAATATTTACACAAGAGCATTTTATTCTTCATTTTAAAGTGCTGCAACTAGAGGATTTTGGAGGAACCAAAATAGTTCCATCATCATAATAGTAATTTCACTTTTTTCGGGACCCGGTTAAGTGAAATCTCTCGTTGCACTTTTTTTTTTAAGGGCATCTCTGATCTCGTGCTCTCATTTCTGTTTATGGTTCAACAAATACTCTGAACCAAAAGCCTATGCCCAAAAAAATTGTTTGGTTGATTTGAGGAGGCATCTTACTGTGTTATGAGCAGAATATTGGCCCCCAATGGCCCACTGCAGTAATTTCTATTTATGAGAGTAAAATGAAAAAAAAATATGTTATGTCTTGCAGAAATGACTGTATTTACAAATATGATTCGGCAGTGTAGTTTTTTTGGGGGGGGGGGGGGGTGGGGTAAGTCGAGGGATGGACTAGGATCACAAATTGCCCCATGCACTCAAAGTGGCCAAATTCTAGCATCTGTAGGATGGTACCTTACATTTTTGGCACTCTTAGTACACTGAGCCAAAGTCTGTTGCTAGTATATTTGAAACATTCGACAGGATAAAACCCAATACATATGTGATTGGTGACCTAAAACACTTTAATTTCATGCAAGTACACCTACAAGTTCAGTCTGATTCTACTTCACTGAAAATCAAAGTTTTTAAACAAAAGCTCACTACATTACACTATAAAGTTGGATTTATATACCTGGATAGTTTTAACAATGTTTAAGGGAGTAGCGAACAATAGTGCTGAAGCGTCTTGCAATTTCCATTTATTTTCTTTGAAAATACCAACGATGTTACGAAAAAATAAAAAGACCAATGCTTTGAGGCTATTAAAAAATAGTACACACATAATGTGTAGGAAACAAGAGCTTAGTTGCCCTTGCTTATGACACAATATTGTTGTGATGGTATTCGTGAAAAGAGATAACTTTCGACCTGGATTTAAACCAGGAGTTAGTCACAAGTGTGGGGACCTTTTTCCTTTCAAAATATGGGAAGTTGATTAGTGCGGAAAGTTGTCAGGATGCTACTGGTGCCGCGAAAATTCCTCATGATGGGCCGTTCTGGCCCATCATGAAGAATTTTCGCGCCGTTGTTAGTTCATTTTTAGAGTATGTGGAAAGGAAAAAGGTCCAAACTTGTAGGGGACTAACCCGTATACCCAGGTCTAAAGTGAGTCTCTATTTCAGAATACCAGCCTTTAATGATAAATTTGGACGCTTCTTAGCACCAGTGGTGATATTGCCCCAAAGAAAGTTATTAACTGTTGAAAGTCAGAATGTTGATACAAATATTGACTGTCATCATAGAAAATGTTGCATACCTATGTGCTTTATTGGAGACCATGGGCTTCTACTTTGTTGGTTTTCCCCCGAGACCGTAGTTGGAGGAAAAATAGTAGCTTACAGTTATAGTCACCCTGGGTAGGTATTTCTCACCTTTTCACAAATATAGTGAGTCAATATGTGTTTTATATACAATAAAAATTCTCTGTTTAGGCCCAACCACACAACCACTAACGACAAACTGGCAGAGTATCTGCCGAATGCATTGACACGGAAATCAAAATGTTGGTGATTCAATTCATTTCATTTTGTTTAAATAAATAAAGTTAGTTGAGTTTTTTTAAAAGATGCAATAAAAGAACAATTACCATGGGTTGTGACATCACCAATTGCAATAATCACTTTTTAAGAAAAGGAGTTCCCCAGCTGTAAAGTATGGGTTGGTAATATAGGCGTAAGTAGCCGGAATATTTGATTTGGTCATGCCATGAAAGGAATATTTTTAGACATTTTTATATAAAAAACTACTGTTGACAATGTTTGTTACTCTCTAAGTTATATGCTGAGGGACATAATGGAAAATATCCATTTCCAGGAATGTGAGGTCTAGCCTGGACAAATTGGCTATGCATGTCTTGGATCCAACAACAAGTTTAGAGGATAACATGGCCCACCCAAGTGTGGAGTTCTAGGTGATTTGGGTTCAAACGGTTTAAGCAAAGCTAGTCAATTTTCTCCATGCCAAACTTACTAATGTTTCTTAAATACAAATTCATGTATAAATTAATCTACAGATTATTAATGACTATTTTTTCAGGCATTCTGCCAACATGCATATGTGTTCATTTTTAAGGCAGACAAAGAAAAATAAATGCTATTAAGGCACGTAAATACCTGCAATAAACTTATATTGCAAGCCTTTAAATGTAATGTGTATACGAGCTCATCACCTTGTGAGCTCCTAAAACCCTAGCCTTTGGAACATTCTAATGACAGAAGTCAAACTTCTGCATGCACTACGCATGTGCTCTACAAATAATCATTGGGCCAGTTGCAGCAAATGCCATGCTATTGTTTACAGCATTTCATATGCTGAACTCGCGCATAATTCCAAGATACTAGTTGTGAGACATGCTACAAACACTGTGTAGCAGTCAATTTGGAGCATGCTGTATGTGCATGTGCCCGCACATATCTGCAGTAAGCTTATATACGCAGTATGATCACAATTATAAGTAAGGGATGGTACAATACTGTCACAATCCGCTAATGCAGATGTTTACTTCCTGACACGTCATTGTATAATGCTCATACTCAACATGATCCTCTTACTCATAATTGTGGCGGATCAGATTAAGAATGTTTCCACAGCTTCCACATCCGATTTGCTCAAGCACTGTGGATGAGAAGCATGATCGAGAATAAGCTAATATTAAACCTACAATGGCCGTAAATTTGTTGAGAACAAATTCCGTATTCGCATAACGAGAGGTTTGATTCTTGATTGTTGACAGTCTCCTATGTTTGATTGCTTTTTTATGAACTAACAATCTGCCAGTGGTTTAGTTTTAACCTAACACGTCAGGGGGTCGCCCCCGACCTAACCGCTGTTCCGATCCGAAATGGCAATATGAAATTCTCCTAAAGCTCCACCGGAAAATAGGGACGAAATGAGCTGGTGCATTGCCGGTGAGCTGTTTTCCCTTCAGCGAAAAAACGGCAGAAATAGCAATGAAGTCTAACCAGCAATAGACAGGAATGCATCTCCTGAGGGAAAACGGCCAAGTGGCAATGCGAAGCAATGGCCGGAATGTAAACTTGACTTCTGGGTTCGCAAATTTGACCTTGACACATCTGCCAAATTTGTAAGGTCCGATGTACACTTGACGTTCTGGGAAAACCTCAAAGAACTTTGGGAAAGTAATGCATGATGGGATGCAAGATGGCACTGGGAAACTACCCGATATGCTGTGGGGACGTCTCAATGGCAATAGAAAGCAATTGGTTTTCGGCAATCGCCTCAGGGGAAAGCGGCTGAGTGGCAATGCACAACAATGGGCATCCTGAGGGGAAAGCGTCTCAGTGGCAACTCCCAGCAATGCATAAGAGTGAAAAAAGTTCCTGACATCCGAGCAGCAGAATTTGGCAACTGAGGTAACTTCAATTGCTTGCAATTGCCATTCTGACGTGATAGGGTTAAAGAATTACACCTTAAAATAGCAATTTTTTTTGTAAAATTGGGGATCCCGAATCTTAATTAATCCGGCCATAAAATATGTAAATTTTTCACCATGCTCTATCAATTTTCATGATTTCTGGGTTTTTTAAAACTTTAAAGTGAAATTTGTGGCTTATTTAAGGTATAATTATCAGTCACCAAATTGAAGATTTTTGTTTTGCCTTTTTTCTACAATTCACACACCACTTTAAATTGCCGCAATATTGGTTTGAGAAGGAGGAAATGCAATTCAAGTACTAAGTGTCCCATTCATTTTGGCCAGGATTTTAGGTGTGGAAGGAGTGAGCATGGTACTCTTATGAAAGCACAAGTTGTTCAGTGTTTTTACTGGGATATTCCTGTGGGTTCAAGTCCAAACTCCGAATGTTCTGTGACTTCATCTCCAAACCTCATTTTGACCATTGGCATGGTTCCTGGCTCGGCTGCATCCTCATTTTATCCTCCATGTGAATTCAAAAGAAAGAATTTCACCCTTCCACTTGCACCATTTCTTACTGTATCTTTAATTCTGTCTCGATTTCTGCATTTATTTTGCCATTTTCTTGTTCCTGTGCAACAAGGTCGTTTTGTGGATGTTACAAAAAGAGTGAATGTTAGTTAACAGCCCTTTTAAGCAGATTTAGATTATTCCCACCATATCAAGTGGTTGCACTTGTTGCCTATCAGAATTTAAAGATACTATACTTGAAGCGACGAGTCTCAGTTGCTGTCGCCATATGTACAGAGCAGAAATATGTTAAGTGTCTACATCTGCAAATCACAAATCCAGCCAGGTGTGTCTCTAGCATCTCAAGTTGTGTATCCGGCCTGTCTGGCATTGTAGTGCTTGAGAAGCGTGACTGTGAACTCATACGAGGTTACCAGGATGGCGCTTGCGGGGGCAGCCTTGATCACTCTTGGAACGAGCCCTGGTGAGAGTGGGAAAAAAGTAAAACTATGTGATCTCAAAGTAAAATCTGGTGGCGGAGGAAGCCAAGAAATCCTAAATTTAAATGCTATCATTGTTTTATCACGTAATAACAAAACCTTGACCCAAACTTCTGATTTTTCAGAAGTATTTGTAACAGTCTACTGTCAAGATCTACTTTCCAATCTGTCTGAACTGCATGTCATATCCACCAGAGTTTACTTTGCGAACCATTGCAATGCCCTTGTTTATTCAACTCAAAGTCTACAGCTGATTGGGCAAAGTTTTTAATGAACAAATCGAACTTCATGTGGTACCTCAAACATTCCGAGGTACTAGGGTTTTTTCATGCATTGCTGATTGCATGATGGGCATCAGACAGAGGTCACTAGAAATTGCAAAATCCATGTTTTGTCAAAAAACAGTTTATTTCTTGACTCTTATTTAATTTGGTCTTTCAAAGTATTTCAAATAAAAGTAAAGAAATTGGTCATTTTCCGACAAAACATGTATTTTCCAACTTCTTATTGGGATGTACTTAACCAATCCCACAATGCACCATGCATGATATGGGAATTCTACTAATGTTGGTCATGTGACTCCCATGGAGCCTATTCTCATAGGGTTATAAATGAGAATCCTATTCTCAGAAGTTTGGGGAAGAAGATTTGCATACTATATGTTTTTATATAATTTGGACGGATGCTGAATCAGAATTATTGGGTCCAACCTCTGGGAAATCGTGGGGAATTTTGTAAAATAGGGGTAAAATTAAAACGGGGCAAATTTTGAAATCAGGTCATATTGTGTTTAAATGCACACCAATACATCGGTCTTGTTATAAGGATTAATGATAAAATTGGATGATTTTTGCCCAATATTTATTGGTCTCGATGTGAGTTTTAAGATATTGGGTCAGATGCATAGCTCAACCAATAAATATGGGCTCAATCCAATTTTATCAAAATTTGTAATCAGATTCTTTGGTGATAAGTTCATGAGAAGGAGAAACATTTGAAGTACTGATGATAATTGATGTGCATACTAAAGTATAGGTACACTGCAATGCACTATGGGATTGGTTCTAACCCATCCTCTGGACAACAGCAACGGCTTTATCATACATGGATGTGATCTTACCTACAAAGAGGGCTCGGATTCCAGCCTCGTTGTGCAGCTGTTTCATCACAGCCCATGTAGTTGTTTTTACGGATTTGGCAGCTGTGTATTGAGACAAAAAATACTTAAATAATTTCAAGAATTTTGGTGTGCATAATCTGTCATTTTCACATATTTCAAAAATCAATGTGGAAATGTGAATATAATGGCACAGGAAAATGTTCGTGTAATAGAGCTCAATTATACTTTGATTCTGCAAAAATATCAATTTGCACAATTTAAAAAAGAACCACAAAAAATTCTGTAGCAAATTAGTTAGTGTTAGTTACACCAAAGTTTTAAATCCGGTTTTGTCCCAGCTAACGGGGGTGGCTGGATACACCTCACTCAGCAATATTTATAATGTAGTTAAAGGTGCTTGTTCTGATCGTCTTTGGGACCTCCTACTGAATTACCCAGAAGTATTTTAATTTTGATATCAGATGAAAAGACTTATTTTTTTTCATTGTCATCCTAAAATTTCAGTCATAAAAAAACCTGATGTTTTAAATGTTAATCATTAATATTAGCACAGTAGTGAATTGGACATCGTGATATGCATTATCACTGCATGTCAAACACCTCACCTTTCAGCCTGACAGGATCACCAACACTTATCTGCTTGTGAGTCTTCACCACATCAAAGGGTGTTGTCACAACAGAGGCCAGCTGAAAGTAATAATGCCAACATATTACAGCAAATTGACACAAAAATACAGTGACTTTCTTCAAATGAAGTTTTGAAATTAAATTTTAAGACACACAGGCTCTTTGTAAACACCCTTTTTTGGTGGAATAGTGAGTTTTTGTGGTAAAAAATCCTTATTCTATGATGTTGCAAACATTTTAAAATTTACTCGCTTTTTTAAAACAACACAAAGTACAGTATACACTTGGGTAAATATGAAATAAAAATATCCATAATGTGAAACAAACTTTTCCATTAGGTATAGGCCACTTCTTGATAGAGATAGAAAATAACCCCTTCTTCAGAATTATGTGAAATTTCCAAATGAAAAAAATCTTGAAAATGCCCTTGCCGTGTGTGTCCTACAGTTTAAAGAGCGACGTATGAGAGAGTGAATGTGGTGTAACGAATAGAGTGCAGGACTCATGATCCCAAGACAATTGTAATCCAGAGTTTGAGCCCCGCTGCAGTCAACTTATTTGTATCCTTGGGCAAGATACATAATCTCAATTACCTCGTCGACCCAAGCAAAACCTGGGGAGCTGCTATGGGGAATATTACAATCTAAGTGATGATAGGGATGTGTGCTTGGCCGGCAGCCACCTAAATGATTGTGACAATTTTCTAATGGTGGCGTAATGATATACAACAGCTTTGAGGTTGTTTACAATTAAAGCACTATATAAAAGCCATTATAAATTTATTATACTTTAATTTTATTACTAAGTTCATAGAAGGACAGGTTCAGAGGGGGTGATGAGGTCATACCACAATGCACCAGTTTGGAAAAATGGCACATCAACAAGGTCATGTGATCCTACAAGTCCTATTCTTAACACATAAAAAAAACCTGACTTGTAAACCATTTTAGCCCACAAGGGCATGTACTAGGGAAATTTTTGGCAATTGATCTGAAATGTCTTGGAGTGCTAATCTTAAATTACGACATGTGTTAGTACAGGCAATATAGGTACAGGCAATGCATGGTGGGGTTGATTTTTATTAAAACACCCTAGGGCAGTCCAAAGCTAAAAATCTGTGCACGTGCAAGAAGAGGGGTGAGCAGCTAGTTCAGACCCACAGGAGATTTTACATCTTTTTGGCAAAAAAACCACTTGGCTTTGGACCCCAAAGCCCCCCCCCCAACTTTTAAAATAAAAATGCAGTGTCCAAGATAAGAATGAAATTTGAAGACACTTACCACCCACCAGCCCAAAGCACAGCAATGAAATGATAGCCACAGTGGGTTCACCAGTGTTCAAAGTGCGGATATCTGAGTCGTCAGCATCTCGTATTGGTTCCAGTAGATAACTGATGAAATAAGAGAAAACCACAGGTTAAACACTTTCAGTGATCCACCCCAAAAGAGTCAAAAAATTTGAAATTTGCAGGAAGAATAGCTAAAATTGAAAGGATGTCTGTAGATTATCAAAAACACCATTTGTTTATAATCATCTAACTGACGCCTGATTTCCTTCCAATGTGCTGAAAACTATGCATTTCCATGAGAAGGAAATGCCCCAAAATACCATAATTACACCCCTAAAAAGAGATGGGCTGACCAGTAGTGACACCAGGTCACAACCTGTCGGACCATCCCCCTCTTCCCCCAATTCCGTTTTGGGCCCATTTAGCCAACACGGACGCACACATCCCATATCATGCTGTGGGGCGGGTCAGGCGCGGGAAGTCCACATTGGAAAAGGAAATCAGGCTTCCGTTAGATGAGTTATAATAAAACCTATGTGTTTTTGAATAATTCATTACACTGAACTGATTTCCTTTAACACCAAGGTTGACTAAAACAATGCAGTAAACCACGTTGAATAGAATATTCAATCCAACACCAGGACTAGCCCACTCAAGTCGGAGGTGGAGCATGATATCTCAGCGAGAGGAAACGGCGATAGGAGGCAGTCAAAGGGCTGAATCAAAAACGCCGAGCACAAAAACATATGGAATCTAGATTCCAAAGTGTCAGGAAACCATAAATCCACCTAGACAGTGGAGTACACCAGGGGTGTAGTAACAGGACCTCAGACGTTATAATGTGTTTAAAGACCTAGCCCACAAGTTTTTTTTGAGAGAGAGCCAGAGCCGAGAATCCCGCAGAAAAAAAACCAAAGCCTAAGGAATAGGCGAAAGGAAGAACTCTGAAGTAGACTGGAATGGCCGACGAGGCCCTAGATAGAAAACAAGGGCATTAGAAGCACTCCGCGGCAAGGCAGATCCAAAAAAAACCAAGGAGGGGCCCCCTAGAAGGGGAAATCCGACCCCAGAACACCACAGATGAACCCAACGGGGAGAGAACGGGGGAGATAAAGGTTGAGAGACTGAAGTAAGGCTAAAGGCCCCAGCCCAGACGAAAGGATGGGAGAAAGACCGACCCTGACCGGGGAGAAGCTACAAGGAGAAGGAATTCTCCGAGTTAATTCAGCCGGGAAAGGGACCCGAAGGAGATAAAGGCGAGGATAGAGCGACCCCACCAAAGGAAAATTGGGGCTACGCCAAGACATTCGCCGACAAAAACTCAGATCCCAAGAGGGGAGCTTAGCTTTGGGTCAGGGAACAGAAGCCTTACAGGAGTCAATGAACGAGCCCCAAATTACCGAAGGACGAAAACCAACAACCTTAAACTGTGGGAAGGCTGAGCTAGGACGACCGAAAGATCCAAACTACGGACGTTCGGAGACAGCTAAACAAGCCTAAAAATAAGCGGAAAATCCCCACCTCAGGGCGTCGCAGCCAGGGAGGGACGATTCAGGCCCGAATAGGAAGTAGACAGAACCACAGGAAAGAAACGAGGCAGACCTCCGCCAAACCGGGAGCGCGGCGGCACCAGCACCGGGCAACGGAAGAGCAGTCAAATGCTAGATTAATAATAAACTAGCACTCATCAGACCGCCGAGTCAAACCTGGCCCAAAAAAGTAGACAAAGTGGGTAAAACCACCGAGAAGTTTACCAGAGGGGAGAACCAGAGGCTAGATCAGCAGAAAACGAGTCGAGCCCTCGAGAGGGACCCGAGTCGGAGGTCACCAACTGCTCGGGGAAACCCGGAGAGAAAGGGGCCAAACCCGGGTGACTGTCAGCAGAGAAGGAGCAGGTGACAAAAGTCGTAGAAGGACAGAATGAAATTCATAACAAACGTGAACTTCTGCGACCAAACAACATACGAGGAGGGGGAGGCAAACAAGAAGCCACTTAGCCAACCACCGGCTACGGGCAAAGGATACCACCAAGAAAAGGAGCCGTGGACAGCACAGCGGCCTCGACGCAAAATCTCCCGAGGAGAAGAAACTGAAGAGAGCCACCGGAGAGTGCTACCGAACGGGCGGAGATAACGGACTAAGGATCACCAAGGCTCGAGAAAGAGAAAAGGGAGTAATAGAGTAATTCAACTCAACAACCAAAACTCGAGACGTCAGACCGACATGAAGATATGGCCTTCACAAAAACCCCGGGGGGGTTTTTAAGCACCAAGAGACATCCCGCCGGGAAGGGAGGGAGGGAGCTCCCAACCGACTAAAAAGATCCAAGTCACAGACTCAAAGAGGGTAAAAAATCCCCAGTCGGAAGGACAGTGGGCCAGACTCATGTCAAGAGCCCCAGGGTGTAAAGGACAGGAGCCAGAGCAGCAACCGAACGTTCCCCCAGGACCCCGAGGTACTAAGGGGAAAGAACAACATCCAGTGCCACGGCGGGAGACAAAAAGCCAACTGCCAGAACAACTGAGACAGCCGCCAGTGAAGGCGACTTCGGAGAACCCACCAAAAAGGGAGTTACCCCGTAGCGGGGAATCCCTCTAAGCAGCACACAGTTGAGACCAAAAGGCGTGGCAAAGAGAAAACCCGCAATGAGTGAAGAGATAGGACAACGGAAAGCAAAGCATGAAAAACGCTGGATATGGAGGGGGAACCCCTAAGACAAGACAACCCGCCGATCGGGAGCACCACCCGGGCCTGAGCCGGGGGGACCGCGCTATGGCCCGGACGAGCCCCAACGCTAGCCCGGACGAGCACCAACGCTAGGCCGGAACAAGCCCCAACGCTAGGCTCGGACGAGCCCCAACGCTGAGGGGCATCGTCGAGCCGAGCCAAAACCCGTGTCCAGGTCCCTGCACGAGGGAGACAGCGGACCAGGGATTAGTCAGCTGGGTCGGAGCCAAAGGAATGTGCTGAGGAGAACTGTCCAAGCCAGCCCCTAACTCCAGAACAAACGGGAGAGGGATCCCGGTCAGACACGACCCAAACATAGGCGGTAAAGTCCAGGCGAAGTCGACAGACCTCAAGGGCTAGGAGTAGGCATGGGAGCGCGGGGGGGGGTGGGGTATGGTAAGGTTATGCAGCAGAGGCCAACCCCCCAGCGCACGGACGACAGGCCCAGAGGGGGCGAGCGAGGGGCATCCACCTAGGTGGGAGCCAAGCCCCAATTGAGGGAACCCGAGCATCAGCGTCAAGAATGAATAACCCCAAAGCCCGAGGGAGACCGGCAAGAGCAGGCTAGGCCCCGAGGGCAACAGCGGATGTAGGCCGAGGTCTCGCGCCAGCACAGAAGTGAGGCGAGGGCAAGGACGAAGAGCAAAGGCGCATAATGATCAGGTGTCCCCAACAGGGGTATAAGGCCAAGGGAGAAAGGCACAGAGCCCCTACCCAGGCCTGAGCCGGGCCCGTGAAGCCCTGGAGTGCGCCACGCAAGACCAGCATAGGGATAGGCCTCATAAACCCGAGGGGGCCAAGGTAATACAACAAGCAGCAGGGCATCAGCCCTAGGCCAGGCCCGACAAGGTCCCAGCCAAGCTGCGTGGTGATAGATTATCCCAGGGCCAGCTTATCCCGAAAATGGAGATGAAGGGTCTAGTCGAGAAGCAAAGCTAAACGACGAGAGCCCCAGGCCTAAGCCAAGGCGAAAGTCAAAAGACCGCCAAGGCTATAAGGCTATAGGCAACGACCCTCCCGAGAAGCAAGGGCTAAAGACCCAAAGACCAGTTATCAAGGCCAAGGCTAGTTAGAAACAGGTCTAGACCCCAAGGGGGAACAGAGACTAACGCCCAGACGGCAAATGTCACTAAGCCCGACGCGGAGGAAGCGGACGATAGGCCGATGATCCCCAGGAGAGGAGCAGCGAAGCTGAATCATAGCTAGAGTCCAAGGCTCCCCGGGGAGACAGCGGACCAGGCTCGTAGCAGTAAGCCTAACAGCCAGAGCCTAAGAAGCCAGGCCAGCCAAGGCCTAAATGGCTCAGCGCCTAACTGGCAGAGACCAGAGCCTCAGGTCCCCGATGGTGCACACGGGGCGGGCCCGGACTAGCCACCACAAGGAGTAGGCTACGGGCAGCAAACAGTCAGCCGCCAACGAAGGCAGCGACGGAAGCGCCGGCGGCCCAGAGCTGAAAGCCCATGGAGGCCGGGAGCCGAGTGCATAAGGCTAAGGTCTGATCTCGACGAAGTGCAAATATAGCAGGCAGATGCCGCCCCATGACAAGGCCGAGGCAGGCTGTCCCACCACAGGCAGGGAGGAGCACCCCCGATAGGGGCCCCTGCATGCCGAAGCTAGAGCAACGTCAGCGAGGAATGGACGCGGTAACCCAGGGACTACACAAGGTGGGAGAGGGCTTCACGCAAAGGCAAGGCGACATGCCAGCCGGAGTTGACAGCCACTGAGGCGAGGCCGCCCCGTAGGGGAACCCCGCCAAAGAGCAGACTAGAGTAGACCCAAGAGGAAGAAACCACCGAGACAGACGGCCCCGGAAGGGATGCCCGAGAGCCCAGGCGGCACGACATCCCCACAAGGGAGACAGGTTAGCGGCGCCCGAGAGAGTTGAAAGTCAACCACCAGGGAAGGTGGACAAACAACACCGAGCAACAGCCCCCGTAAGAGGAACACGATGGCTGTGGTTTAAGACCGGAAAATCCACGCCAACAATGGCGGATAAACGGCCACCCGGAAGTCAAAACGCCGATGACTGGGAATATAAACGGCCACCATGCCGGTACCCCTACGGGAGGAGACGCGGCACTAAAGGATTGAATGGTATCAAATCAACCAAAGCCAACACCTCCGAGAGGGAGAGATGAGACGCTAAAAAGGGAGTAGTACTCCACGCAGGAAGGCGGGAGAACAACCCCTAAAGTCCCGGAGCCGCGAGCTATACAACCCGCAAAAGAGACTTATAGCGACAGAGGCTAAGCACGGGCACGCAGCGCGCCCTGAGGGCATGCTGCAGGGCCTGCAACGAGTCCCCCGTGGAGGCAAGCCCCGATGGCTACCCCACGAGGGCGCCGAGAACGGAAACACCCACTGGGTGCACAGTAACGGCGGAACCGTAGCGGGAACAAGCGCTGAACGAACCGCACCAGTAACCGACACACGGAACCCCGCGTGAACGGGGACCAACCTGGCGAATCGCTGCGCGCCCCACCTAGCCCGTGGAATGCATGGTCCTGGTAAGAGCTGCAGAAGAGCCAGATTAACCCCGCGGGGCAGGCAGGCTAGCCATGCGGGTTTGCCGAAGCAGCTGGACCGCAGCGGGGACCCGCGCCGGAGAAAAACAGCACCAGTAAACCGCACACGGATCCCCGCGTGAGCGGGGAGGTCAACCCTAGCGAACGCTGCCGCGCCCCACCTAGCCTGGGAAGGCCTGGTGAAGCACGCAGCACATGCCAGATTAACCCCGCGGGGGGCAGGTCGCATGCGGGGGTTGTTGCCGTAACGGCCTGAACCGCAGGCGGGAAAATAGCGCCGGACGAACCGAACCATAACGCGCACTGTACCGCGTGAGCGGGGGCCGCCAACCTAGGGGAAGCGCCGCGCGCTCTCATAGCCAGTGAAGGGCTGTGAAGCAATGCAGCACGAAGCCCAGATGAATACCCGTGACTAGCGAGCAGCCATGCGGGAGGGAGCCGGGAAACATAAACGGACACCCGCGGCGCCCAATAGCGGGGGCGCGCGGAACCCACCTCAGGCCGACGAATCAGCCCGAGATGGGAACACGGGCAGCAGCGCGGTCGCTGAGTCCGAGGACTCCTAATCCACGAGCGCCGGGTGTCATTACTGGCGATGGATCGGCCCGGAGAGAAACCCGGGCGTTAACCATATCCAACACACCGATACCGGACGGACTGCAGCGCACTCCCTAGTGAAAGGGCAGAGCAGACCATGTAAGCCTGCACCGATAAAGCAACGAGCTAAATCAGGAGAGCCAGCGCCGGCACGTGGTAGTCAGTCAAGCCCAAAACGAGGGAGGCGGGTCCCCACGAACCCGCATGCTCGTTTAACGGGATGTCCGCTAGACGCCAAAATCCGAGGAAAAAGGACAGAGCAGACGCGCTAGCCTGCAAGGGAGGAGCCCTAGGGCTAGAAAAGGCGCGGAAAGAGGAAGGCCAAAAACACCTGTCGGGTCGCGGGTGGGGTGGCATAGAGGGTGAAGGGCGGAACTCCCGAGAGAGGAGAGAGAAACGCCCTCCCCCTAAAACACGCCAATGAAGAGCCGAAGCGACAACACCTTCAGGTGCTCCAAAAGCAGTGGGGCCGATTGGAAGAACCTCGGACGGGAGCCCGATACCACCCCCCTTTTCATAAGCGAAACATAGACAGGGAAACAGGTTCAATGGCGAACCATTGAAAACTTTAAGGCCACCGCAAAGGAAAGAGCACCAAACGGAAGCAGCAAGAGCAGCAGCAACAGAGGAGCAAGACCCGTAAAAAGAACGCACGGAGAAAGGGGTCGCGGGGGCGCCGAGGGGGTTGGTGATTTTGATTTGAAAATGAAGCGAGCCAGAGGGAGCGCGTGTCCTGTCGGAACGAAAAACAAACAAAGAAAAACAAAGGCGTGCCGCGGTTAAGACCCGGGCCGCCAGGGAGAGGAGACAAAGAACCGACCGCGTGGTGGTAAACAAAGTCACACACGGTAAAGAATTTTCCAAAGTCAAGATTTTCAATAACTATTTTATAGAATAACAACAAGCATAAGACTAAATAATAGACACATCACCAATAGAATAAATGTTTTATGATAGTTGACAACACAAGAAACAGAACAGGCTCACAAAGACGCAAGGCATCCAAAGCACGCCAACACGTGCGGCAATGGCTGCCTTTGTTTATCTTATTTTACCGCTACACCGATCACATGACCGCACTGTCGGCAAAAAAGGAACAAATCAGTGTTGCCAAACCAGCGATTTGGTAGCCCCAATGGGCGATTGGGAAAGGCTTACGCGACGCCCACTTTTTACCGCGATTTCTGGTCAAGTGTTTATACAGGTTTCTATGGGACTTCGGTGTGCCCGCGACTTTTTTAGCGATTTGGGAGCACCTTTCCGCACTCATTTACGACGATTTGGGGAAATTATTTTTGGAACCCGTACATAATAAAAGCTCTCGAAGGGTTGTAAAAGTCACCGTTTATTCAGTCCAAATAGAGCGTTATATAAATCCAGTATTAATCCAGTAATATATCCAGATAGTATTGGTATCGTAGTAGGAGTATTCCGTATTGAGACGACAAAAGTCCAGTATCAACTATCTAAGATTAATTGGTGTAATAACAGAGATGCGTGTACACGCGTCGTTTGTATGGCGCCAAAAACGGAATGAGGAAGAGGCAGGTCGACAGGGTGTGGAACCTGGGGTCACTGGTCGAGTCCTTCTCTTTTTTTAGGGGTGTAAAATAAAATGTATTTTGGGGCATTTCACTTTCAGAGGGAAAAGCATATGTTTCAGTCAACATTGGTGTAAAGGAATTCAGCGTTCAGGGAATGAGTTTGTCAAATGTTTGGGATGCCCCCCCCACACTGGCATTGTTGTTATGACATTAAAGGATATTAGTGCATAGAGAAAAGGAGGGGAAAACAGTGGCGTGCGCACCGGGGGGGGGCTCCCGGACTAGGCCATTTCATTGAACGATTGCGTACATTCACAAGCGTTTGCAGCGATGCACATACTTAAAGAAAGGACAATAAGCATAGTGGTGTGGCCAAAAGTTTGTGGTGTGACCAGTTAGGCGGATTACGGGGTCATCATGTTGGTTAAAACTTGATTTAAAAAAAAAAGGTTTACATTGTTAGAAACTTTTATAAATGCCCTTCTAGAACTTTGCCGTAAAAGAATGAATCCAACCATGTCAGCATAATATAATGCAATGTTTTGCACAATAGGTCAAAATTCAAAGTGAGAGCAAGTTGAACTGGATATTATGGTACCGAGGAGTGCCTCCCGTTTTCGTATTGATTGACTTACTGGCATAGGGCACATCTCTGAGCATCTGTGGTCCCGAACCCTTCCAAAGTGATGAAGGCCTTCTTGCTGTGGCGTCCTCAAGCACTTTGCCCAGTTCCCTGTATGTCATGGCTTAGCGGAATTTGGTTCGGATCAATTCCAGAGGGCTCAACATGAATGGCACATTCCTGAAACAGGGTATAAAAATCATCAAAACAGCACAAATAGAAACAAAAAAACAGCTAATGAAGTAGTTGAGTCGCTTGAAGCTTTTTAAAAAGGGCTCAGTGATACCCACCTCCTCGCAAGGAAGGGACATGTAGTCTAGCGGAATTCATCCCCAGACTATCCAAAAAAAAATCGATGTTTTTAAAGATCACATGCAAGAATTCACCATTTTTCTGTTGTAAATGGGACAGAATATTATTTGAAAAACAGTACTGTCAGACAGATATTGCTCAAATGGAAAAAGGAAACATTGCAATATTAATTTTGGAATTCACTTTTTGCAAGGTCTTATTGAAACCATAATAAAAAATACTGCATTGATGAAACTGCCAAATCTTGGCAGAGTGGTGTGAGCTGCCATTATTCCAGCCTACTTAATAAATAAGTTTAGTGAAATGTAACTAAATTATTATAAAAAAACGACGTTGCATATTTTATTCAAACCTATTTTATCAACTGATGCGGTGGTTGTGCGGGTTAGAGCGTCCCCCTACTGTATGGTGGTTGGGGTTCAACCTGGCTAGGGTAATACCAAAGACTTCACAATGGTATACTGCATTTCTCATGTGCTTGGCCTTTAAAGAATGGAGTAGTATTTAGGGGAGTGAACATGTGGAGTGACCAGAAGACTAACTTTCTACTGTAGCTTTCATTTGCATTGGAAGGCGCGTGGCCTAAAGTTATGGAAACGGAGAGATAGGCGCCGCCTCTATGCGCCATGAGGCATGGAAAAGGAAAAAAAAAAACTTTTACTTTACTTTTCTATATATTAAAAAAGTTTTATGGTGAAATGTTTAACCTAGTGGTCATTCGTCCCAGACTTTATGCTTGTCGAAGTAGAAGTAACGATGCGAGCGTATACCAGGGGACCTGTCAGCTGCAGGTGTGCCTGTGCTTTGACTACAGCGCGCTGTGAAAGTCGGTACAGGTAGTACGCCCACGTCGCTACTTTATACTTCGGATGGACAGAGGTATAGATCAGGAAGCACCTGCAGGCACCAAAAGGCAAGGGCAGTAGTAGCCTGTGAATACCTACGACCTATCCAAGTTTCTTTGGAAGGGGAAGAAGAAAAGAAAAGATCATTGTTGATTTTAGAAATTTTCACCCACCCTACAGGACTTGGGGGGGGGGGGATATCACAAAAATGCCAACTCTTAAGTTAAGTTACGTCAAGACCTTTATTTCTTGCTTTTGACGTCATTTACCTCGAGCAGTTCCACTTGCTGCTGATGTCGCAGGGTGTTCTGCTTGTCCTTACGGTGTCGATCAAACCCCAGGAAGGATTTCATCTCCTCGTAGACGGTGAAGTATATCACGTTGGAAGGAATTCTCATCAATATGCAGGGTGGGGAAAGAAAGGTATTGATTGACAACACAAGCAATATTGTACCAAATTGGGCGGCTTGGAAACGCTACAGCGAGCCCAACATTTTTACCGCGATTTCTTGGTCAAATTGTTTATACAGGTTCTATGGACTCCGGTTGTTGCCCGCGACTTTTTAGCGAATTGGGCGACTTTCCGACCTCATTTACCGCGATGTGGGCAAATTATTTTGGCAACCTGTACATAATAAAAGCTCTCCGACGGGTTGTAAAAGTCGCCGTTTATTCGGTCCAAATAGAGCGTTATAAATCAAAGTATATAATCAGTAATATATCCAAGATAGTATGGTATAGTGGTAGGAGTATTCCGTATTGGACGACAACAGTCCAGTATCAACTATCTCAGTCATTTGGCTGCTAATCACAGAGCTGCGATGTACACGCGTCGTTTTGCTGGCGGCAAAACGGAATTGAGGAAGAGGGATGGTCGAAGGGTGTGACCTGGGGTCACTGGTCGAGTCCATTCTCTTTTTTAGGGGTGCAAAATGGGATTTTGGGAATTCACTTCTCAGCAGGGAAAATGCATAGGTTTCAGTCAACATTGGTGTAAAGGAATCAGTTCAGTGTAATGTTTGTCATAAATTGGGATGCCCCCCCCCCAATGGCATTGTGTTATGAACTAAACTGATGCATTAGAGAAAAGGAGGAAAACCAGTGGCGTGCGCACCGGGGGGGGGCTCCGCGAATAGGCCTTCTATGAACATTGCACATTCACAAGCGGTTTGCAGCGATGCACATTACGTAAAAGGAAAATAAGCATGAGTGGTGTGGCCAAAACAAGTTGGTGTGATGACCAGTTAGGACGATTATCGGGGTCATCGTTGGTGAAAAACTTTGATTTGAAAAAAAGGTTTACATTGTTAGAAACCCTTTTATAAATTGCCTCTAGAACTTTTGAAGTAAAAGAATGAAATCCAACCATGTCAGCCTAATATAATGCCAATGTTTTGAACCAATAGGTCAAAATCAACGTGAGGACCAGTTTTGAAAAAATGGTATTATTATGTCACCGAGGAGTCCTCCAGTTTCGTTGATGGACTTACTGGCATAGGGCACATCTCTGAGCATCTGTGGTCCCAGACCCTGCCAAAGTGACTGAAGGCCTTCTGCTTGATGGCGTCCTCAAGCATGTGCCCAGTTCCCTGTATGTCATGGCTCTAGCCTGCCTTTTGGTTAGGATCAATTCCAGAGGGCTCACACCATTAATGGACATTCCTGAAACAGGTATAAAATCCATCAAAAATGCACAAAAATATTAAACCAAACAAAACTGATTAACGGAAGTAGCTTGAAGCTTTTTAAAGGGCCATCAGTTGCTTACACCTCCCGCCAGAAGGGGCATTTCGTAGTCCCTAGCGGCATCATCCCCAGACTCCTCCCAAAAAAAATCAATTGTTGTGCTAAACTCACAATGAAAGAATTCAAATTTTTCGTCTGTAAAAGGCACAGAAAAAATTTATAAAACAGTACTGTAAGACAAAGATGTGCTCAATATGAAAGGAAACATTGACAATCAACTTTAATTTTGGAAATTACTTTTTGGCAAGGAGACTTATTGAAACCCATTAATAAAAAATACGCATTGAAACTTGCAAATCCTGGCAGTGGTGTGAGCTGCAATTATCCTAGCACTACTTCATAACTAAGTTTAGTTGAAATGTACCTATTATTATAAAAAAAACGACGTTTGCAATTATTATAACCTATTATTATCACTGATGCGTTGGTGTTGCGGGTTAGAGCGTCCCCCTCACTGTATGGTGGTTGTGGGTTACAACCCTGGGCTAGGTCATACCAAAGACTTCAAAATGGTACCTACTGCTTCTCAGTGGCTTGGCTTTAAAAGAAAGTGGAGTAGGGATGTGAAACATGTGGAGTTAAAGAAGCAGAACTTTTACTGAGCTTTCATGGCATTGCAGGCGCGTGGCCTAAAGTTATGGAAACGGAGATAGCGCCGCTCTCATGCGCCATAAGGCATGGAATGGCTTTTTTTACTTTTCTATTATTATTATTAAAAAAAGTTATGGTAAATTGGTAACCATAGTGGTCATTCCGATCCCATATTTATCTTGTCTGAAGTATGAAGTAACGATGCGCGCGTATACCCAGTGCGACCTTTCATCAGTTGCAGTGTGCCTGTTGCTTTGACTACACGCGCGCTGAAAGTCGGTACAATGTATACGCCCACGTCGATACTTATACTTCGGATGGACAGAGTATAGCATCAGGGAAGCACCTGCAGGCACAAAAAGCAAGGGCAGTAGTGGCCTGTGAATACCTACGACCTTCCAAGTTTCTTTGGAATGGGAAAGAAAAAGGATCAATTGTGATTTTAGAAATTTCACCCACCCCTACAGACGTGGGGGGGGATATCACAAAAAGGCACCTCTTACTAAGTCTAAGTCAAGCCTTATTTCGTGCTTTTGACGTTCTTTACCTCGAGCAGTTCACTTGCTGCTGATGGCGCCATGGTGTTCTGCTTGTCCTTACGGTGTCGATCAAACCCCAGGAAGGATTTCATCTCCTCGTAGACGGTGAAGTATATCACGTTGGAAGGAATTCTCATCAATCTGCAGGGTGGAAAGAAAGGTAATTGATTGACAACTACAAGCAAATATGGTACCAAATGATGGATCACTGAATGGGATATGGGCCTAAAATGTGCCAGGTATATAGCTGTGGAAACCCATGAATGCGACCATTCAATGACCCACAAAAAGTTAAAGGTAAGGTGACCCAGTTGACAGCATCATCTTGCCACTTCAGTCTTCACCTGCAAAAAATTGAAATTTTGATAACACAATATCCAAACATCTGGGGAAAATTAGCTCCAAAAATTAGGGTTTTGGTGATATATCCAATTGAGTAGACAACATGATGTAAAAAACAATCGGATCACCTACCTTAAATTACATTTTAAAAATTGGAACGGTAAAGACACTATCAGTGATTCTCCCGAAAGAGTATAGTATTTGACATTTGCAAGAAGGCCTTTAAAAAGTGAAGAAGTTGTAAATTCTTATAAGTTTTTTTTTGAACTGAAAAAATTGTAAGAAAAGAAGGAAAACAGCAGGGTTTAAGGATATGAATCCCCATGCAATTAGTGTTGGAGTAAGTGTCCGTACGGACAGTAAGACTTAAAATTATTCAAATTTGGTCCGTATTAGGTTGCTTTTAAACTTATCACTTGTAAAGCTAAGTAGCGATATCTATTCCCGTTACAGACATGCAAATATTAAGATTTTTCATGATTTTTTTTCGATTTTGTGATTTAGCCAAAATCATTGATAGTGCTTTAAATATAATATCAGTTGACACCTGGAAATTGGGTGCTTTAAGCAGATGGGAATATGTTGGGTGTGCGTACCTAAATTATCCCTCATAATATTCTCCTTTCGAGCCCAGAAGAGGAAGGGAAGGGGTAAAGGGATAGGTAAAGAGATTGGACATCTTAGGTGGGAATCGAACCTGGCAATTTCCAGTCCCAGACAAGGGATGCAAAGCCACAGGGTGTCGCTGGCCCGGCCAGCAATTTCTGCCCATTGCGTGTTCATATGATGACGTCATTGCATTTGAGGGACTTGATCATTTTATAAACCTCAGGCTCGTGAGTTTGGGGTGGTAGGGTTATAAGAATTGTGACCTCCAAGACTGTTAAAAGGATTTGGTATGAGCAGAAGACAGCCACTTAAATTCCAAATATGTAATAATAATAAATTGTTCTTATAAGGTACAAAAAATTCTGAAGAAATCAGAGCGCACAGTATATAAAACAAACCCCCCACAAAAAATACTATTAATCTGTGAATCGGGAAAAGCTTGATGTAATAGAGATGAGTTTTAACTTGTTTTTTAATTGAGAGAGCGGGGGGACTTATTGTGGAAGGGTGTTGGAATGAATTCCAAACGACGGCAGCAAACGAACCGAGCGTTCCACGGCTGCCTAAGGCCAACTCGAAGGAATTTTGAAGCAGTTTTTCGGTGGAAGATCTAATGAACGCGGGAAGGTTGATAGATAAACAAAACGTCAGACATTGATACTGGCAGAGTACCTTCAAAATGACGGGATGCCAAAACAGCCAATTTATATTGGGTTCGGAATTCAACAGGCCGCCAGTGAAAGCTTGATGAGAATGGGATAAGATGTGCACATTTTTCACGAATGTTAGCTAATGTTAAAGTATTATTACTTACAGGTGGAGGCGTCCACTCCCGAGGCGTGGCAGGCCTTCGTTGCGAACAATTTGAGCAAAAACCCATCCTATTTGAACCAAAGAAATGAAAAAATATAAAAATAAATTACACAGTGCAGGTGAAACTATGATGAATTAGTGAAAGGTAAAATATAATGGAATGAGGCACACACAAACAATACAAATGAGAAAGATTTAAAGAAACAAGCACACAATACAAAGCAACAAACTGGAGTTTACAGGAAGGCCAACTAGGGTACACAGCAGCCAATTATATACCCCTTGGTGTTCAATTAAACTCGAAGGGATGGAAAACCATATGAATTCAAATTAAAGGTGCACTTGCTTGTCCCAATTTGGGTTTTGTGTTCTTACTGATATGGGAGCATCAGTTGGCATACAGTTACCATCAAGTATCGTGGGAAACAAAACTTGTTGGTTTAGCAAAATGACACACTGCAAGGCCCTATTCAATACTTTGCGAATATGTATGGTTAAGGGGAAATGTTCACTATAGGGTGGGTGCCAGGGGAGCTGGGAAAAATAAAAGGGTATGTAATAATATAAATTCATATACTGACTGTATCGTCATAATAACCATGAATCGTTTACTTTAATTTGGGACTACTGATATGTGCATGAATACAAAAATAATTTCCCCCACTTATTTTTGGACATCTAACCAGGATTTGCTAACAAAGGGTCATTGCAGCATACACATACCCATTTTAAGGTTTTGGTGCACAAATTTAATTTCTTTCTGATGCTCTAAAGGTAACCCTTCCCTTTTTCCAGGTAAGAGGTACCTTAGGAGTCATTTACACACAGTTACTATTTGGAATGTGTTATTCAAGGAATTCAAGATTTTTTTAGAACCCCAATTTTAAAGCTAATGTGGGTGCCCTGCACATAACTGTGTAACTACACCATCTGGGTAAAATAAACTGCCTGTTTTTTTCCCATTGGGTAACTGTAATATAGTAGTCAAATAAATGTTGACTGTCAATTTAAACAAAAAGTGAACTAAAAATACAGTTTCCCCATAATACTGTCATCTGCCATTGTATCTTATAATGAAAAGGTCCAAGTACACATCGGTTCATTAGGAGGTCAATCTGTGTGTACACCCCAATATGAGTCTTGGGCAACTGTTTTGTTGACCGAGTTATGAAATTATCAAATTGGTGGGCTGTGTGGTTTTAATTTTGTTGAACCGACCGCGTATGAGGTTAAGTCAAATTGGTTAACGTTACATTTTACCACACATACAGACAAACTATCTACCCAAGTAAATCCAATGCCATTCAGCAAGCAGAAGACATAAAGCTGTTACAATTAATCCTCTAAATACTCATACAAAAAAAACTACATTTGACTCAAAACAAATTAATGTTTAGTGCTCACCATTCCCCTCAGCAAAACCAAGGCTAACAAAACTGTTGCCAAGACCACTGATTCACAAGTGAACATCAAGGATTTTAAGCCTTAAAGGAAATATGTCAATGATTCTGAATATTTGAAAACTTGTAAATGGATGGACTTAAGTAACGTAGATTACCTATAAATCAAAATAATTTGAAAATTGTCCACATTTGTTGAGTATTTTGGCCCTTTTAAATTTTCCGCCCAATAGCTTACTCGAAACGATTCCCGACAATCCACAACGGGCAAATGGTGACGCGCAGGGATGACCATCCTTACGTTACGTTCGTTGTGACCATCATATCCAGTGTTGCCACTTCCTATAACTGCGATCGATGTGTTTTTTAATATCAATAATACTTAACAACACAACGAAATGAAACAAATATTCAATTCCTGACTTATTTCAAATTTTATTATTACTTTCATTACCCAGATCAATATTACAGTGTAGCAATAACATTCGAGTCAACAAGTTGTTTTGGTCATCACTTTGACGTCAGATGAGAGCAAAATTGGCGCTTTGATCAATGACGCCGTGGCTAAAAATCCGCCCGTTTTCCTCTCGTATGTAAAAAAATGCAAAAATTAAAACCCTCTATTTTGTTAATTTACATCAAATTGTATTATTTTTCAGGAATTCGTGATGTATGTACATATTTTTTATGAATGTAAGTCAACCTGAGCTTGACAAAAATCCTGACATATTCCTTTAAAGAGACCTGAGGAAGATTTCCGGAAGAAGCGCCCCCAATTTTTTTCTCAACACCCCGGTTTTTTTTTAAATATTTGGAATGCTTACCAAGGTAATTAGATTCACACCTGAAGTGAATAAGCCGAATACGCCATCTCATGTCATAAGATTATGATTTCGTATTTTTCTGTCGTGCAAGTCAAAGCATGGTTTTCTATGGGGAAACGATTACGATAGCAGGCAGTTCAAAACAATGTTTGGCGGTTTTTCTTTTGCACCTGTTTTGGTCCCATTAAACCTTCGAAACGCTCGGTAGGTGGTCTAACACCGATCCAGTGAAATTGAGAGAAATTCGTATCCTCAAAAAATCTCCTGTCACTTTAAAACTGTAGTCTGTTAAGTGCAGGTTTTATTTAAACTGATATCTTTGTTCAAAATTAACTGTGCCATTTTACATTTAAATGTGTTTTTCTTGTAAACTTTTTAATTTTTTTGTTTTCCAATTTTCTCTAGAAACCGTAGTAATAACATCCTTTATTTTAAATTTTTAATCGAAAAAAAAGTGAAATTTGCTTGTCATCAACTTGGCATTTTTTCAAATTTGATTTTGATAGTAAACAAGTGGCAATTTTGGACCATTTTTTAAATGAATGCCAATGCCATACAGTCAACTTAGGTGTTGAATTTCTCATGGCGATGAGGCTCACAGATGTGAACAATACAAAAATGACCTGCAGCCTAAATTCTGTTTCCCCTCCCACCCCACATGAAGTTAGGTTTTCAGTGGAAAGATGAAGGCAAAGGGTTTAGCCAAAATTAAGTAAACATGGCCAAATCTGCGCTGTACCAAATACACTACAGTTAAGGAAACAGAATATAACAAATTGCTTTCACTTCAATCACCATTCACCTGGGAACTTCATGCACCCCTACCACGTCCAGTAAAATCTGTAGGGAGTTGTTCAAGCAGCACAATGATTAGCCTCGGTACACACAGCGGCACTAGCCCTGGGTTCAGGGTGATCAGGCGATAATCAGCGACTAAATCTACTGATGGTGATGGTCGCCCTGCAAAAAGCCATTCGTGAAGGTGTTAAAGATCTAAAAGCTTGAGTCAAAAAGTAATTAATTGATCAGCCCCCATTTTTTAAAGGTCCTGGCCCATTGCGCCGATAGCTTCGTCCCCAGACACCCCCGATTTATCCAAATTGCTTATACCATGTATTTCAGCATGAAATAATCAATAGAAGCCTGTATGCAAGGGGGTTGTGGGGGCAGTGCACCCCTCCCCCCCCCCAAATAATTCCACAAAGGGGCAAAAGGGTCCGCTTTTTGCTGATTTTTGTATAAAAAGGGTCCAAATTTAGAGGAATTTGGACAAGAAGTCCACTTTTTTGGTGATGAAATGTTTCAAAAGTCACAAAGGGCTATTTTAAATCGAGGTAGGTCCATTTTTACTAAAAACAGGTCCACTTTTTCGCGTTCCGCCCAAATAATCCTGCGTACGGCCCTGTCCTGTATGCATCTGAGTGAATAGATTTGAATGGGGCTGATTTCATTCCAGCAGGCTTTAGTTCTTTCAACCACATTTCTTACACCGAAGATACACCAGAAGTCGTCAATTAAATGTGTGGTATCTCAAATTAGTTTCCACTTGCAATGTGAAAGTGAAGGCTAAAAATTATTTGGTATGATGTTAAAGGGGGATGGCCCCGATTTAAGGATAGAAGTTTTCATTTGAAAGATGGCCTCACTCCAAAACCCCATCGGTAAAGTTTCACGCCGATATTTTCATCCGTTTTGATGCGAGGAGCTAAAAAATGTGATTTGTAAGCCCCATAGAGTAGTACTGTGTGAAAAATAAATATTAGTCGACCAAATTGGGCACATTTTCGCTCATATCTTCGAAACCAAAACATCTGTGGCCTCTAAGATTTCACCAGGGGTACATGAGAAAAATAGTAGCTTTCTTCTGATACCAAAATGTGACAACTCCGGTAAAATCTGGGGCTTCTGGGGACGAGGGCTATCGCCAATCAGGCCTGGACCTTTAAGAATGAAAGTATTGCATTTGGTAACCCATTTACACATATTTTATGGGCTTACAAAATCATGTTGTTAGCTCTGTACAAAACATATTAAAAATATTGCCAATGAAATATGGGATAATAAAGGGGTCAAATGTCTTCAATCAAGATAGCCTTTTATTATAGATAAAGCATGTCATCCAACTTCAAACACTAACAGTTTTAATATCAAGTACTGTACTTCACAAAACTTCATTATTTTTACATAGATTTTCACACAAAGGACAAGACTTATCATGGATTACTTTGCACAAATTTGAATAATGTCCCCAGGATGATGTACAACCATTTCAGGCAATGAATTGCATGAATGGAAGCCCTGACCTCCAAATTAAGGAAGTAAATTTGCTTATTTTCACATATAAAACATAAGCTGAATTTCGTCTTTTGCTCCCTCCGAAATTAGAAATTTCACAAATTTGTACCAAAGACACATTCTCAGCTTAATCATTTTAGATGGAGA
>JAMKCH010051451.1:0-10361 GCA_023653785.1 Ophioderma brevispina
TGTTTTTCGATCAGGTTCTTGTTAGCGAGCCGCTGCTTGAATGGAAACACCTGAACACGATGGAGGAGTTTGTCAATTTAGAAATCACTCTTTTTTCAAGAGAAGATCGCTTCGTTCTTAATTTCTCCCTTGTTTCTTTTGAAACGTGTTTTCCCGTTATTTGCGCGCTCTCTTTTCCGCACTCCATTCTCCACTCATTTAAAAGAAGCCACATTATATAAAAAATCCCTCATCAAAAGTGTATAAAAATAACAATTTCAACCTTCTAATCATTTTGATCTCCTTATAATATTTTGGAGAAAGTACATCAACAGATAGCATTTTCAATTTTCTGATTTTTATAAAATAACAGTTGAAAATATCAGTAGCTAAGTCCATAAATACTTTACCAGAGAAATACATGTTGACTAAATTTATATTTGGTATTCTGTATACTTCATACATGATTGGTTTACCTCCCTAATTACCGTGTAGTAGTGGTTGAAAATCGGAATCAAGGAACACTTTCAGCAGTAATGTGACTAAAAAGACCGAAATCCGGTCTACTAATCTATATATTTGATCGAATGTAGCAGATGTGCATCCGATACCTAGGTGAAACCAGAAATGCCAGTCAAGATGAACAATCACCGTTCTACTATCAAACACCATCGCAGTTCATCCTGACAAACCTCTTTGCGGTTAGTTTTTCCACCATTGCCATTCTGAAAAAAAACCTTTTTGAAGAGCGTATCCTCAAAATTTTGCATGCGTAAAAAAGTAATTTTTACTATGGATCGGGATCTTGATCATGTAACGGCATCGCGGCAGCGCTGGAAACGTGGAATTTTTATATATATCATTTGAAATAGGCACAATCTCACGAAATGATTATAACTTGACTCCCTGACCAACGGAACAGCTAGTAATGGCGTTGAGAAGTGACGTGGTATGGGTCCTCGGTCTAATCTCAGTGGAACACCACTTTGCTGGATTTTAATCGGGAACTCAATTGGATTTAATTTGTGTTCATTTTGACATGGGCAAAGGTACCATGAACGCGTGGATGTCCATTTCCGGTGGTTTCGTATAGTGTGTTTTGAATGTTTGCAATATGGCGCTTTTTAAGATGCTGTCTCTGTCTCGTAATTATTACGTTGTACAGTCCTCTAGCATGTGGTCTAACGCCACTATTGAGATTAAAATAAGCCCTTGATTATTGTTATTAAATTAGATGGACTTTTTCACGGTTATTTCATATTGGAATGACGTTTCAGCGGCCGTTGAATAATTATCGGATCCGATTATTAATATTCTAATTACAAATTCCTTCTTATGCAAATTAAAGAGAAAGTTCGAGCTTTACCATCAACATATATAAGTTGACCATGTGAATAAAACAATTGACTGCCTAACTTTGTGCATAGTACAATATAGCAATCGGTCAAATTTTGACTGTTCCATTTCACTCCGCTTCGCCTCGGTGAAATAGAAAAGTCAAAATTGACCTCATATAATTTTTACTATCACACGCTTGGGCATTCAATCTTTGTATAGTAACTAGCCATTTACCCAATGCAACTGTGCTAAGTGGTGCTCTCAAAATAAATGTCAGATAAGCTGCGCTTATGTTCGATTTTTGTGATAAATCTGCAATTATTGGTTTTTTAAATTGACGGTTATTCAGAGCTTGGGTACTATCATGAAACGGTTCCGAACTAAACAGTCTCTTCCGGCTTTCGTCTCTCACATTACTTTTTTTGGAGCCAATGTCGTCTTTATTCGTCCTGTTCTGGCACCATGTCAGTATATTTTGCTCGCTGCCTGAAAAAGTTCTGGTGGCCCAAGCGAAAGCTTGGCAAAGCTATTCCCGCAACTTCTGCAGATCTAACTTCGATTTCATCACTCCTCTAATTACAGACTACGCAACTTGTCACACGTCTTCTTACTGGCCAATTTGAATTTTCTTAAATAAATTTTGGTTCATTTGTAACAAACCTTGACTAATATTTTTTTTTTCCAGATATTCCAATCTGCATTGCTACCGTATGTACGTGTGAGATTCAAAACAATGGTTTCGTGGTACCTTCATAGCTACATTGGTGATATCTCTGATTCTACTATAGTACTTATGTTATCATCTATCGGTGCAGAAAGAACCAAGAGAGTAGAGATAAGGACGGTCAGAGCTACCATATCAGGCAAAAATGGAGATAGAGGGCGAAATTATGAATAGGAAGAGCATTTCATCCAAATACGCGAAAAAATGAATCAATCTTTTGATGAACCAACTTTCCGCACCAATCGGTAACACATTCCCACAGCACCACAGGAGATTATAGCCATGGGGCCCAAGAAAAGATGCTCCAGGGTGGCGCCCCCTGCAGCCCTGTTAAGTACATAATTCCTTCCGAAATAACCATACAACAGTCTAGTATGTTACATATGTACTTTCTATTCAGTAATTAAATGAAATTAGCAGGGGCGTATGCCAGGATTTGAAAAACGTCAAAATTAACCGGGGGCGTGAAAGGCTGTAACTTGTCCAAATGGGCTGATTTGGCAATACTTTCAGATTACCGGAAGGCGCGTGCCCCTCTTTTTTTTTTCCCCTCCCTGGATCCACGCCTGAGTGTGACACAGATGTACATCTTGATCTTGACTCCAGCAAATAATGGCGCTATCAGATGCCTTTTTTTATATTGGAACTGCGAGCCTTGCTATTAACCATGCACCTGAAAAGATTTCAGGTGTTTTATCCCACCCCTGATTTAATTAATCTATTGTGCATGATATTGAACACAAATTACCTGTGGCTTCTACTTTGTTCAACTTAATTTTTAACACCGTGTATTTCATCATTTACTCCAAAGGAACAAAAATGAAAGAAAGTCATGAAAAAAGTTGTTGGGCAGACTGTGACCTACATCTTTCTGCGCTGAAAAAAACACATAACTTACCGCTTAACCTCATTTTTATTCTGATTGCCGTGTTTTTAGCAAATTCGAAAATCGTTGGTATTCAGCGCCACCCATATGAAATGCAAGTAAGCCTGTGCCGAACATGGGTTTGAGATTATTTCCAAATGCAGTATTTTTTAAAAATGATCTCGCATTTAACGGTACCAGTTCATTGTATTGGCACATAGGTCGCTGGAACCCTTTCACTTTTTGTTTTCTTCTAAAAACTTTGCAAATTGAATAGAAAGGAGTCCAACAATAAGGGGATCTTGGTTCTGCACCAAGATGTTGGGTCACCGTTACGGCTTTGCAACAACATGTCCGTGCATACTTTTTGTTATCTTCCTTTGTCCTTCATCTTTGAAGAATCATGAAATAATGGTAAAGTTCGAATAGGAGCTCGAGTTTATTTATTTGTGAACACAGAGAGCTCATCTAAATCCTGGCGTCGATACCACCACTATAAACTTTTAAACTTTTCAACTCATGGACTATAACAAGGGCTCTACACTTTCCAGATTAAAAAAAAGAATCAAAGCGTTTTGCTTTTCCCTGCATCGGGTTGATTTATTGTTCAGTGCACCATTATTACATGAAGTTCAATGGATCATGGTGTAACATCCGTTGGTCACGGATAATGCAAGAAAACATATGAGGTGACATTTAATTAATATTTCAGAAACGTGCACTCTAGACTGAGAATACAAGAGAGAACGGATTTTTTATAAATTTTAGAAAATTTATTTCAGAACATTATGACTTTGGCACAGGTGCGTCACTTTTGGTAAATGCTACAAGATCTGCCGGCTTACCTGTCCTATTCTACCGCTACTTTGCGCCTGAGACAGCTATAGTCTGTAGGCCAAAGGTCAAGGTCATACTTTTTCGCTCGTACTCCCCTGAAACGTGTGAAAACGCTTCTCTTTAAAGTTCTCCCGTCTCTTATCCCTAGGACTAACTGTAAAATTAATCAGTCCAATGTTGTTCACACCTCACTGCATCCGCGTTGCGTATTGAGTTGCGTTGCCTGAACTGCAGTGATCCCCATATTCTGCATCTCTGTACCACAGTTAGATTTACACTAATTTAACTGGATTTGTAGTTGAGTTGCGTTGAGTTTGGCCAGAAGTGATCGTATTGCTCTATGGCAAAGGTATAAATGGACCGCCCCTTTTTTCAAGGCGTGTTCAAAGATAACATTACGTTTTCAGAGATACAAGTCAATATATACAATATTTCCCTCTTGATTAAACGACCTTGACCCCTATCACCATCTGGTAAAGTTTGTTGCGATATTTTCAATCGTTTTTGATATAAGTTGATTTTGTAAGCCTCCTAGAATACTGTTTAAAAGACTAAATTGGTCCGCCCAAAGTGGGACATTATATCCAAACCAAGCACTTTCAGGGCTTGGACTAATTAAATGATAGCCTTCTTCTGACAACCAAAATGTAGACCACTGCCAGTAAAATCGGGGCGGGTCTGGGGACGTGGCTATTAGAGATCGGGCCATGGTCCTTTATGACGTCTACAGCTAAAAAAAGCAACATAATTTTACATGTACTGTCCGTTATTTCAATAGTTTGGTTGACCGAGACTTCCGATATGTATGGTATTCCACCAAGCATAGCTGTATGAGTCGCATATCTAATTAAAGTCAAGTCCTTTACAGAGTGTATCAAAAGAACGTTCCCCACCAGAAACGGCAAATGTTCTTACTTAATCAATTCTTAACCTTGTTTTAGCTTTGTCAGTGAAAATAGGTACTTTTTTTAAACATATGCTGAAAACACGAAAGAAAATGGTGAAACAAAAACAACCAAACAATACTACTTCCCTAAAATGATGCAAACCAGCAATACAGGAAACATAACATTGTAATTCTTATGGATTTGACACAACGTAATCCTCATATTTAATTAATTTGTTCACAGTCGGATTTAATTATTTGTTTCAGCATGTAATGCCGTAAAGCACCTAACATGATGCACATTATTATTTTGGTTCTTCCAGCATGACGTGAACCATAAACCCCCCCCGTCTCCATCATAATGCAAATAATGAATGTGTTTAAAGCGAACTTTTCAAATATGGCATTGGGCGTGGTTCCTACAATGCTATATTCTACTGAACTACTCTTGGGTTAACAGATCAATCGCTCATCGTGACTGGTTCACGTTTTTTCCTCAATAGGGTTCCATAAGATGGCAATCAAGTGGAACAGAGAAACAAATCTGGAGCTGGCACGATTCTAAAATGTGTCAAGGAGAGAGATTGTGGTCGTACAAGAACAGGACAATCAGCCGTAAATAATGCTGCAGCTGCAGTGCGTAGAACGTGACAATAAACGCTAGAGAACCAGCAATGGACCTTGAAATTTGCGAAATTATTGTTTAGAGGGTCTTAACCTTTTTTATGTTGGGCTTTTAGCATCCATAGTTTCCTCTGTTAATGCTATCCGTGACAAAGTAGTTGTATCATTTTTAGGGAAATAGTCATTGTTTGGTTATTTTTTCACCGTTTTCTTTCTTGTTTTAAACCATCTTTCCAAAGAGTATATATTTTGTATAATATAAAGCCCAAACAAGGATAATAATTCATAAAGTAACAAATTTGCCGTTTATGGAGGGTGAACGTTCTTCTGTGCTCCCCTGTAACATATGGATTAGTTTTCCTGTCAGACCAAAAAAGTTTTATTTCTTAGCCGGCGCTCATTTTTTGATTTCGGAGCAATTTTTATCGCATTTATTTTTTTTTGTCTTAACGAACAAGAAAATTTTTTTTAGACAAAAAACTGTCTCGAAGAGACCTTTTTAATATAAGACCCAAATGCGTAGTTTTGGTTTGTATAACTAAAATTCTACAGTAAAATCCGGTTAGCAACTGATATGACTTACATTGTCATGTCTTTGAGGCATTTCTGAGGAAAATCATTTAAAAATAAAACATGCATTCCGTATTTTAGTTTTTGGGTCACCTACTGGAAACAAACTTATTTTGTATTTATTTTTACGTTGAATTCAATCACACTGTATGTAAATCAAAGTATTCGAAATCATTTCAATTTCACAGTTCAATTCTAACTAATTCCGTTCAATTTAGTCAGAGTTCCACAATTTATTATATATTACATTTAAGAGACATTGTACTAAAAATTCTTTTTCCTGCTAACCTTTTTTATTTATTTGTTTGGTATGTTTTTGAAGGCAATATACCCCACAGGTAGCACGCAACGTTATCATAGAGAAATGTAGTCTATAATGAATCTGGTATATTTTTATATAACTTTTAGAATAAAGTTCGTCTTACAAAAATACAGTTACTGCGTTAAATGCAATAATTAAAATTCCATGAAGAATATACATACTAACCCGCACAAACTACTGTCACGAATTTTTATGCTTGGATATACTTTCAACTGTATCCGTCAAAATTGGTTGAAACATTTATTAGCGTTGCTATTTTGGGTCCTCTGTGCATCAGCTTTTTAGAAACTACTGTGGCAATATAACAAGAATTAACGAATATTATTGGATGTCATGGGAGCGAGAAATGAAATGATAATGTTCTTCAAGTATTTTAAACAAAAAAATGAGTGCTCACCTAGACCTCACCTTATATATCAAAGAAATAATCGACGATTTCATGTTCAACTTTAAAAACGTGTCACTTTGACATGGTGGTGACTTTCCTCTGCAACACCTCCAAGTGAGGCAAAACGCCAAAGGGTGGTGATCGCGCAGATGTAGGTGGTGTAATCCAAGAAGTCCATGTGAAATGCTTTGAGGTAATCAGAAAAAAAACTGACAAGGAAATATCCATGTCAGAACAAAAAAAATATTATTCAATTAGTATAATAATATATTTATGTTTATTAAGATTAAGTCATTTTTAATAAGGTTAACCCTGGTGAATTAACATATGTGGAAGTGGAACATCTTTATCTCATCCCAAGATGCTCCACCTATTCAAACGAAACTCCATCGGATAATGCATCACTTTACTTCAAGCCATTGGAACTGGTAATTAACTATAAATTGTTAATTGTCGTCAGGGTTTATCCTGACTTTCTTAATTAGTGAGCATTATACAGCGTGTCCCAATCACTAAACATTTAACTTTGATATGGATTTTCTTGTAGATATGATTACTTAAAGTTGGCTCTCAAACGAAAGCTGAAACCCTGGAAAATACCACTCATCTGTTGCAGGTTACTATTGGGACTGTTAGGTAATCAAAACAAGGGCCTGTAGACCGTTCCTTATTTTGGCTAAAGTCGGCCGTAAAAGAAATGCGTCGCTATAAAGCTTTTAGACTGACACCGCGGATCTACGGACTGGAGTTGTCCAAAAGTTATTTTTTTTTTTAATTTGTTCCTGTTTTTTTGTTTATAACAAAATAAAAATATTCTGCCATTTGAAAGGGGAGTGGCCCATTTAGATCTGAATTTTCATCGTTATAGATGGCCGCTTCACCTCACAAAACCCCATCTGGTAAAGTTTCGCGCCGATATTTCTCTCCTGTTTTGATGCGAGAGCTAAAACCGTGATTTTTTTTTTTTTGTTGTAAGCCCATAAAGTACTTCTGTAAAATTATAGTTGTCGACCAAAATGGGCACATTTCGCTATAACTTCCGAACCACACATCCTTTGGCTCTAAGGAGGTAATGAGAAATAAGAGCTTTCTTCTGATACCAAAATGTCGCCACTTCCGGTAATTTGGGCTTTTCTGGGACGAGTCTATTAGCGATCGGGCCATGGTACCTTTAATTGGTGGTACTATAATCATGTGACGCTAAAATATTTAAGCTAGTTCCCAAAAATTTCACAGAAGGGAAAAACGGTTCCACAAAAGCTACTATTTCCGCCCCAAATCACTGCAAATAGTTCATTTTTATGGAACTATTTCCCTTCATTGGTATCTTTTCTCGCCCGTCCTCACGTGAGTTTGATCTGACCACCCGATCTCTGACAACTGCATCGATCATACCTTCTGCTTGATATTTGTGTGTTTACATTTCACCGCTGGCAATTTTCGTTGAATTTTTGTCTGTAAACAAATCATATCTAGAGCAGGTTGAGAAATTTGTGGGAGAGAGCCGCAACTGGGGTAACCATGACTAGATAAGGCTTGACTAGCCCTTGAGTTGCGGTGGCAGCTGAGCTCGAAGAGATTGGCAAGTTTTTTCAAATGACGAAATATTTTTATGGTTATTAAAACAAATATTGACCTGCTCTATATTCCTGAATGGTGGCAGAATACCTCCCCTCGGTTCCTGGAGACCGCGGGCCTACTATTTTCCATCGACCTTCGGTCTCGGTCTCCTGAAAATCAGTAGGCCCACGCTCTCCCGTCCACTTTTGGGTAGGTTCTTTTGCACATTCCCCTCATGAGCATTCATATATTTGTATAATAGGCTAGGTATCATTGTCTAGACTGATTATAACTATTCACATGTCTTGTCTGGCTATTAAGTTTACATTTTTTTTATATAGCGAGTACAACGTGAGTACGATCTCAGTACACTGCATCGTTGTATTCCTCTTGTATTTAGGTACGTTCTTTATCGTTTAGCGGACTCCGGTTGAGCCTGTTTCTGTAAACCCATAAAATGAAAAATTACGTGTCTACTCCATAAAAATACGGTAAATAATTTGTAAATAACTAAATAAATAAGTAGTCTTGTATGTGTTATTTTATGAAACTCTGCTCATGAAAACTTCACCTGTTAGATTGCAGTGCAACTGACTAAATTAGAAAAAGCGGCAAGAGTTTTGAACTGACATCTTCCAATAAACTATTTCCTTTGACTCTTGATCATTATCTATATAGGCCTATCTGGACAGGTGGTGGAATGTACAAAATATCTGATTATCGATATCCTATTTCACTAAATTTTATTTCACTAAATATTGCTGCATCCCTTACCTGGATTTATCAACATCAATAGAAGTTTTAGACAAAAGATTTTGCTTCTTCTGCTCTTCCCCCCGCAATTGATGCACGCCTCCAACCCCCTGGTCGGGGGGGGGGGGCACTGCATTGGAATGTGGCACGGTATTGCGGCCCTTAGCCCCATTCGCGTCTATCCCGCATTTCCTAAGACCACCAGTTTTTTAAGATATTCAGTTCTTAATGTCCTTGCGGAAATTTTTGGCTCCGGACTATATTTTAGCGTCCAACCTCCTCATTTACAAAATTTCAGTTCGCAAACCCCCAAGTTCAAAAACCGGCCGCACATCACTACCTATAAACACAGTGAGTGCCCTCCCACCCCGCGACAATATTGGGAACTTCCAGCCTTCAATATAATGACTCCGAAAACGTTAATTCCACCAGAAACAAGTTTTTACTGATGATTCTTTGAGAAACCAGAGCGTCATGAGAAGCCAGCATTGGAGACTCCATAGACCCGTTTTGACACAGAAATTGTCCGCTGTATTGAAAACGGTGCGGTATTTTACAGCTTTGTTTTGTCAGACAATACCATTGGAAAATCTTGAGAATGACCCATACCTTAACAAAAGCCTCAATTTTATTTTCGCAGACAAAAATTAGAGAATCCATGTTTCATCTCTACGACATTCAATGCTGCAATAGCTTCTATGAATTATGCTCCATGACATAGTCAGGACATAGTGTTCTCGATCATAAATATCGTGGAAAATATTCTAATTCAAATACCTCCATTACTTTTAATCATTTTCTCATTTGTTTTATTTTTACTTGTTTCATTTTTAGGTTATTTTATTTTTAAATTGGTATTGTTATTTTTTTTATTGGTTTTTGGTTCCCCCAAAAAATATGGGAAAGAAAATTATCTTTAATCTCTCCCTAACACCCGTTAAATGCGGTAATCTACCGCCTGTGTCCCATGAACTCCGGGGCAAAAACCATCTTGGCGTGGGAGAATGAGGAGGTCACGATAAACTCGA
The DNA here is from genome assembly GCA_023653785.1 of Ophioderma brevispina. Classification (NCBI taxonomy): domain Eukaryota; kingdom Metazoa; phylum Echinodermata; class Ophiuroidea; order Amphilepidida; family Ophiodermatidae; genus Ophioderma; species Ophioderma brevispina. The sequence goes on from JAMKCH010051451.1 coordinate 9,875, forward strand.
CGTGGATAATACGCTCGTGCACACTCCTGTTTTTTGTGTGTGTTTACTTGGAAATTGCCACAGAATTTATTTATTGACAAGACCCCCTTTGTCTCCTCAACCACCCCTTCTGGTCCAAATGTAATCGGAGTTAGTTTTGTTGTCACCTATACACACTTTTCCCTGATAAACCAAATTACATAAAACCAAATAGTTGTTGTGTTTTTTTAAATAAATTTCTGGTGTATTTCTCAATAGGTAGTCATTACGCCCCCAACTATATTCACCGTCTCTACTCCCTAGTATTTAATACTTTAAGGCTAACTCAGAGATTTCGAAATATATTTTTTGTGTAGTAATCAAATTAGTCACCTAGAACTAAGATAGCCCCTAAATGCTTATTACAAGTTACAAACGGGTTGTCCTGTTTTTCATGTAGTAATTTTTATTCAATCATCTTATTCATAAAAACACCAAAGAATTACAGAACCCGGACAACTGTTTGTGA
>JAMKCH010051452.1:0-10007 GCA_023653785.1 Ophioderma brevispina
TGTTCCTGTGTTTAGAGAAATGTACAAAATGGCGTTTTTTGTGATTAGACCCCATTCATTCTTAGCCACAATAACTGTTACTTTAACATCTATCTATATCCTGTGCGTTTCAACACAGAATGCATATTAATGATGGCAAATTCCTGCTAAGTTTTGATCCAATTATGAAGACAATTTTTGTATATATGGGGTGAAATGTATTTCAGTACCATCATTTGTTTTGAAAAAAATGGCAAAATATGCCTTTTTGGACCCAAAACGGTGTGTAAGATAACAATAAACCCACAAAGGTTTGGTATCAATCAATAGATAATTAATTTCTTCAATATGACACCCAAAACAAGTGATTGGAGACCTCACATAGGACATTAACCTCAAATACTGTCGTTTTTAGTCTAAACGGCGGCCATTTTGGCCGCCATCCTTGAATTTCGAGGTGACCGCAACAAAATTTAATTAGGCACACCTCTGAATTATGTGTATTATCATAAAAACTACCAAAAATCAAGGGGTTCTTAGTTTGTAGTGATTGGCAAGTAACTGGCTTATTTTTTGGATCATTGGCCCTCCACTTACCATTGATTGCTGATGGGTTCAAAAACACGTAACACTAATGTCAAAAGGGTGATTTATTGAGTTAGTATAAAGTGGTGTTCTTCCATAAAAGGGTTGGTTGAAAAAATAAAACGGTCCTCGGACCGCTTGTGTCAGCCTGCTGTCGCTTTAGTGAACGTAGCCTAAAAAATGATCTCTTTGACCTTGATATGTTACCTTTGACTCATCAACCAATGAGGGATCCCCTGTTTTGGCAGCCTATGATTCAAGTGTGGTTTTAATTGAACTTCACTTTTACAAATGGAGGTCAATTTTACACTTTTCATTGCACTCAGCCTATTTTTACAATATTGACGCTCACGATGACACCTTTGACCATTTGACGATGACCTTTGACCTTGACATGTGACCTGGACCTCATCACAAATTGCGGTATCTCACATGTTGCAACCTATGATCAGTTTGGTTCCAATTGAACTAACTTCAACTTTACAAATGAGGTCAATTTTACATTTCAGCCGATTTTACATTGGACCATCACATGACGTCTTTGACCTTGGCCATGTGACCTTGACCTTTGGCCTGTGACTTCTTTGGACCTCATCAGCAAGTTGGGGGATGCCATGCTGCACCTGTGTGACCCAAATTGGTTTAAAAATCCATCGAAAGAGTATGAGGATATTATCAGGCAAATGTTAACGCCAACTGCCTTGTTTCACAACAGACATCAACAACTAACAGACATCAACAACAGACTATCAAAAAGTCAACAAGGTGGACAAAGTGATCCCTATGTGTCTTCCTGTTCATAGGGGCAGGCGACACAAAAGCGGTGGGTAAAACACACTTGCCAACTATGACGTGTGAGAAGGCACGGCGACCTTCGTTCAGTCACCCCATCCAATTACCGCGCACAAGTCCCCATACATCGTTTCCCTGTAGTGTTTTGATTGAATCGGTTTTAACGCTAATTGAAGACAATAGCGATTCTTTTCGAATTGTCACAGTTATACTGTATATTAACAATCTTATTGTACATGTAGGCAAATATTTTTCTGTTTTGTTAAATCCTAATAGTTTGTTGTAATTACAAAAAACAAGAACACGAAATAAAGATTACTGTCAAAATAACACTATAACGATATACCTTATTTTGCCCGCGGACTCGTGGCCATAGGGTGCCACGACAGGAAACAGTCATTGTTGAAAGTGTTTCTAGTATGATTTTGTAATCTAAAAGCTATCATTTAGAGCATTTTAGATGTCACAAAATAGAAAGATTATCACATAATGCAATACATATATCCAAATATCCTCAGAAAGTCGATTTAACTGTTAAAATGATAAAATATGAGACGGTTACACACACAGTGAAATTAGGACTGAATTCCGATTCCTCATCATAAGCTCTGTGTAGACGTTCGCGTTCAGTTGACTTTTGGGGTTGACCCCACAGTGAACGCGGTCTTACACCTGAAATTTTCACTTCAAACTGACAAACCTGGTTAAAATTTTCAGCTGTGAAATAGGCTTGTGCGGCTTTATCTTATTATTAAGATGAAAAAATCAAAGGTAACGCTTAGTAAGTATAACACTATTTATACTCGGATTAAGACCTGCGACAAAAAAATCTGCGATGATCCGTTAGCGGCATAAGATGCGGTTTGGTGCTGTTGGAAGTCGAAATAAGTCGTGTATAATTGAAATTAATGCAAATTGCACGCTACTTTTCCACTGATGTTTTTTGTTAAAAATTTAAGTGTAAATGGAGGCTTGCGGGTGTTATTTTTCGCCTCTCTAAGTCAGAAAAAAAATATATATTTTTGTAGATATGGCTAGAAGAACGTAGGACAAAAAATCTAGTTGCACTTTTGGTTTTGTTATGGTGATGCATCCTATGTCTTATGCATTGGTTAAACGTTTGGGTACATGTGGAGCTACGTAGGATACGAAAAGTAGACAGAGTTTGTATTGTCAATGCGCACACTATGAGTCTTTTGTCTGTTTTGTTGTTCTCTTCTTCTTTTAAACTGGGTAACTACCTTATTCAGTGGGCGATACAAGATGCCCTCTGTTCTTCCAAAGGCCCAGGAGACATCTTAAAAAAATTATACATATACACATAAATATCATATAATTCAAATTAAAAATCATAAAATTGAACAGTGTAAAAATAATCTTTCATTAAACTACTTAAGGTACCATCAAATGAAACACCAGAGCAAAATAATGTTATTTCACAGGAAGCATGTGATCTTATGTGATCTCCACAACATTTTTTAGCTGCTGGAATCTTTTCACGTGTTTTGGGTGTACATCTTTCCTAGACTCAGTTGTGCCCAGTCCCTATAATTAAGCTCACCCACAGACCATCAATATTGTGTACTACTTCACACCTAGTGTTCATGTCTTTTTTATCTGTCTAGATATTCAATTCGCCAGGAACAATTCCATGGACTGCTCGCTCGGGTCCCGTGGCCAAAAATGCAGGACAATGTTTAAATGGGGAGACAGGTCAAACTTTGGGCCAATGGGGGGGGCACAGGCTAGCTACCCCAACAAAAAACCCCCCGATTTTTAAATTATTATTTTTTAAATCTTCCAAGAACCAGAGAAGGCAAGGACAAAATACTTTTGGGCTACGGGGTCTATTTGGCAAAATTCTGCCAAAAGTAGCCCCTCTATACCAGGGGTAGCACTGCATGGTCAAAGTAAGGGTCCAGTGGAAGATAATTGACCCCTTAACCCCATCCTTTAGTCTGAAAACACGGGGTCCAAACCAGAAACAAGGGGTCCAAATGTCTCGATTTACCTTGAGTGGTACACATTTTGGTTCTCAAACCATGGCATAAACTTTCCTATAAGCTCCACGTCATTGATCAGAAGTGTCCGAGATTCACCTCCTTAAATGAATGTGCAGTTGGGGGATGCACCTTTAAAGTTTAATTTCACCTTCAATCAAAAAAGGCCTATTTCCGACTTGTCATCAATATCTCCCAGATATTAACAAAAAACAAAAATCAACAGAGAACTCATCAACAGAAACCTGCAAAGCAAAGAAAGAAGGGCAAACAGAATGACTAACTTTAATCTCAGACAAGTTTCACTAAAAATAATATGCTTACAGGCTTTTTGAATGTTTTATTTCAAAATTTGCCCTTTTGCCTCACCTTTGCATCCAAAGTTCCAAACTTTTTTGAGGCAACAAACACACAAAGGGCTTCACACAGGCTGTCATGTACTCAAGCATGTACTACACTTCTGTTTATAGCCTAGCCTGGGAAATTACACTCGCCAGAAAATGGTTTTTTACTTGTGAGAAATTACTCGAATGCCAATAATCAACAGAAAACATATTCGCTACTAACAAATTACAGGGTTTTTTCAGTTTTTGAAAGCTTAAAAGGGTGAACTCTGAGGAAAGTTTCGCGTCACAACTCTTATGTTCGGTCGGCCACTTTGGACTCCCTAGCATGGCAATGATACATACTCCTTGCACGTCCAAGAATGTGTTTCAGAGATGGTTTGCCGATTGGTTGAACTGTCATTTATGGAAATTTTGGTCATCAAATGATTTTTTTTTTGATTGGCTCAACCCAGTTTTCCATCACCATCGGCAACAACAAAGGCAGTTTATGAATGAAGAACTTGTAATTGATATCTGGCAGGTACGGTAAAGAAATCAGCTGAGACAAATTTGCCGTCTTTAAAAATATTAAGGTTTGTGACTCGGACACATTTTTTATGTATTTTTTATCTCTGTTAAGAAGAAAAGTGGGAGTTTTCAATTCCCACATATTAACACGGACGTGTGGGTTGCCTGCCGTCCAGTTGAATTTTTTTGGACCCCCAACCCCCTCCGATTGTGAAATTCAGTGGCGTCCATAATTAGCAATTTTCCAAATCGCGTTCCTGGACGCAGAAACGCAGAAAACCGCGACCCCTGCTCATTACCAAAGGCCAAAATTTCTCACAAGGGCCATTTTGTGAAAAACGTGAGGGCTAATCTCCCTTAGCCCTCGTTTATTATGTGCTCTAAGAGAAAGTATTGTACTAGAATTATCACTTGCATACAGAAAAATTTTGCAAAATAAATCAAAAAAAATAAAAAAATTAAGTATTTATTTATACCTGGCAAACGGTCGTAACTTATACTCTGGGCCATAATTTTCTTGGACATAACATCTTCGTCTACGTGTACGATGGTGTGCCTTTATGGCGGGAATGCGGGCGTACTTTCTAAACTATCCAAGAAAGTATGAGCCAAAGTAAATCATTTTCAAATGCTAATCATCATGGAATAACAGCTACAATCAAATTTAACTGGTTAGTCTTTTTATAGTAAGGAATGAAATTTTAAAAAATGAATTTGGACAGAAGGGGCTTTTTCCCAGAAAAACATGGTTCTATTTATTTTTAGTTATACATCTTGGAGAGTGATCAATTTACTACTTCGAAGCACCGACTGGAAGACCCACATCCAGAAATGTACCAGTAAAATGACGTAGAACCAAAATGTAGCGTGCGATGTCCTGTGACATTTTGTCCCTACTTTTCGTTTCACATATATTTTAATACAAGAGACAAAATATTGTCTTAGAGGCACTGAAAGAAATCTTATCTTCTATTTCTAAAAACAATTCTGGCCAAATGCCTTCAACAAATCAGAAACTTGTCAACAAATTGTACATAACAAATGGACCAAAATACAAACCTGTGAAAATATATCCATTTCCACACCAATGAATGGTTGGCCTGTCTAAAACAAAAACATAATGGACAGGGCATCATCTCAGTGAGCATTTCAGTGATGTCCATCCTGGGAGATACTACACACACAGATAATATCACTTTTACTGCATGCAATTACCTTGGCATGGCACCATGAGGTGCACACTACATGTGATCCACCCCAGCTTTAGCCCATTATCTGCCAATTCACGTGCTCATACATTCGTTGTATCTAGCACACAGCTTACTTAAAGAGACCCTGGCACGTTTGAAAAATAGTGCGCCCTCTAAATATTTTGCATATTATACAGCTTTTCCTCATCTGAAATTATTAATGCCCCATCGGTGCATGGGTACAACAGACCAATATATAATTTATGTCGCTGGTGACATTAATTCAGCAGACGACACGGAATGCATGTTAACATTAAGAAAAAGCCAGAATTGATTCGCTCTCCTGGCATGCACCTGGTTGACCAATCTGTGACCTTTGTATTTTTATATCAATGAGTACTAGTCTTAATAGACATTTGTTGATTAAGCCTATATAGTACTAATAATTTCCTGGATGTCTTAAGCCTCTTACTTATGTCACTCTCTGCTTTTGTAGGCACCGGAGTTTTTGCGCGATTTAAAACGCAAAGCGCGGCCCGTATTTTGAAATGCGCGAAAATGCGCGATTTCAAAGTCAAAAATCGCGAAAATGCGCTTCCTTATTTTTGCCCCTGCGCTTAGTCACCCCAGGACACGAAAAAAAAAAAAGTCTTGCAAAAAATGTTTCAAACTTTCCAATTGACTTCCTATTTCTTACTTTTTTTCTCGGCTGAAAAATTACAAGAAGCACAAATCATATCACCTGTTTATTTTTCCTTAATTATTCCGAATAAAATATTTGAATCAGATGTAGACGCCGCTGCCGCGGCTGAGGCCTTTGCATACATCACCGAGAATATTACTTTCGCACGTGGGAATGGGGAATCCCCGGCCCGGATGAAAGTGATCGCGGGACGGTTTTCCACTCTTGCCCCTGATGAATTTCCAAATGTGGGAAGTTGTTGTGTCATCTCTTCCGCATCCCTACCGATTCCCGTCCGGCAAAATACCTTCCTACCGCGGCTAATTCCAAATTTGTTTTAATTCCGAAGAAATTATCCCAAGGATACTAATTATGAAAAAAGACCCGATACCGCGATTGATAGTCTTTGATAGCAGGCTCAATAGTATTGTTTAAAATGCACCGAAGTGCAACCATATCATGACGCTTCCATTGCTTCCATGGAAAATAGGTCGGGTCATCCGTGTTCAACTAAGTAAAGGTTTAGAGGTAGGGTGTTCTACGCTAGGATTTATACATTTGGACTATATTTTGCACATATTGGAAGCTTTGTGAGTCATCAATTTTTGCCGATGTTTGCATAATAGTGGGGGCCCTATGTAAATTTGGTGAAGTTCATTTTTCTTGTGGCACCACTATAAACGTAGACTACTGGGTCTGACTATTCAGGAAATCGATGTTGCCATTTTTTTTTTCAATTGACCTTTAGGGCCTTGACATAAGGTCAAAGGTCAAAATGATGGGTCATACATCGTCCAAATATATCGCCCTTGGTACCAAAATGTGGCAAATTTCACATAGAATATTGTAATATTATATTTATTTTGTGATTTTACCTTTCATTTTCTCGTAAATGCAAATAACCTAATAGAGACAATCATACATAACAATTTGCCTTTATGCAAGGCCCAGTCCTGTCCAAACAAGCAGTTAGGCCTCAGCTTTTGCACAATGTATTCACTGTAACACTCGACTCGCTTAAATGTAGAATGAAACCCTAACACAATCCCATTATTTCTTGCTATTAGCCTAATACCCATGGGTTAAGTTAAAGTAAAGCAGTTGTTTTGTAAAAATGTGCAGAATGATCGATTAGGCTATACCAAATCCATGGAAAGAATTGCTGTTATAACCGCGAAATAACCACGATTCGCCCTTCAGAGACAAAGTATGTATACTATTGTCTTAGTCTCAGTCATCATGTCAGAGTTTTCATTATTCGATCCCAACCATACCCCTGGTAGTCTCGTCTAGCAAGATCAAGTTAGTCACCCTGTACCACCCCCCGGGGGGGGTGGAGGGGGGAGGGGGGAAAGCTCAGGTTTGGTTTGGGTAGGGACGTGCCCCCAGAAGTAGTACCCATAGCTACACATTTTTTGGGCCAACAAAGGGACCAATTGCTTTACCAGAGATGCAAATGTTTGGTCCAATTTAAAAATGCAAATTTATTTGCCCTTTTTTTCCTCAATGGGCAATTTTTACTTCAATTGAGAAATTTGACTATTTTCCCAACCATTTTTAGAAAAATTGGGGTTTTCCGATTGAGAAAATAGTGAAAAACGACCCATTGTCATAATACCAAAATTAGCATTTAGAAGGTGTCATTGATATCCAGAAGCTAACAATGAGAACTGATGTCTGTGGCAATTCTGTTGGTCATTTGTGTTTGAGAATCCCCCCTGCATACACCCAACCCCATGCATCACAGCATTGGCTACCGACCGGGGCAGGGGGGCAAGTTGCCCCTCTGGCTCGAAAAAGCGGGACGATATGGTCCAAAATGTTCATTTTATCCATCTTTTTCGGGTAATTTCACCAATTTCGGTCCAAATTTGGGCAAAATTTAAGTAATTGTCGCATTTTTCGCTCGCTACGCGTGCATTTTGTCCCAATTCATACTTATTGGAGCAATCACCGGGAACATTTCGAATTTTGCCCCCTCTTGGCGGGCCTACTGGAAATTTGCCCCCCTCTGGATCGACTCCCACGGTACGCCACGAGCATCAAGCTGCTATTAATGACCATTTGTTGTTAAACGCAAATTATGTTACACCGTTTGTAATAAATTGCAAGACAAAATTGTGATCTCTGCAATTTGTAATGACGCTGCTATATCTTTTTCAACCATAGCCCCTGAATAGTCTATAGGCTATAAAGCAAATCCATTAGAGTCTCCCCCCATATAGCTTCTATAATGCCCTGGTTAGTACCTGAATTGTGTACACAGTTAGTAAAAATGTTCCAGAAAACACAAATTGGTGATTTTTTTTCCATAAAAAATGGGCCAGAACATGGAAAAATTGTCTCACTGTCACGGTCACTTAGTCCATAGATTGAAAGATGTTAATATATTCCTTTTCACCCATACTTTTCAAAATCTTTAAGTTTTCTAAAAAAACACTGTTAATCTCACTTTAGCTCTTTCTCTTCCTCTGATGAACCTGTTTTTCTTTGAAAATTGATCATTATTTCCCTGGTCTTAGTGTATACATGTGTGCATTATCAGGGCCCACTAGCCCCTAAGTAAATGTCTAATTGTTCAGAACCCTAATTCAAAATCATACCCTAAGCTTATAAGTTTTGTTCATGAACGTGGGTACTGGCAGTATGGAGATGGGGAATATCCCGAGATCAGCGGCAGGTCACCGTCGTACCCCCCCCCCCACACACACATCCCACAAAAGGGGCAAAAGGTCCACCTATTTGTTGATTTTGTCCATAAAATGGTCCAAAGTGTAGAGAAGTTTGACAAGAAAGTCCACTTTTTAGTGATGAGATGTTCAAAAAGGGCCATTTTAGGGGGGTGAGTCTGCTTTTACCAAAAAGTCCACATTTTCAAAGTGCCGCACCCCCAAACAAGGAGTTTAGAAAAGTACCGTAAACAAGTACAAGTAATTTGATTGGTCTAAAAGGCACCCCTAAACAAGTATGGTATAGTGTAATATCCTACCTTTAATTAATAAGTATTGGCAATATTTGACCCTTAAGCAAGTAGAAATTTGTGTCTTTGTAGGCTATACTGAATAGCTCATTTACACAAAATGAGCCGAATACGATAAAAACTCGAAATTTCCAAATCGTACACTAATGTAAGTTCAAGTCCGGTTCAAGTGTGAAAAGTACACCCTTTTTTTCAAGATTTCAGTGGTTTTGCTACAAAATTTACGTATGTTTCGTGCACAATCTTGTAAATATACCCTTTTTACGTGTTTCTTTGGTCGCACATGATATCCCCTTAATAATGAAGAGTGACCATCCCCCGGGCCCTGGATGGAAAGAATAATTGAAAAATCACACATGTGGCTGAGACTGAAAAGATAACTAGTAACACTAACTTTTGTCTCTGTAGTGCGAATCATGGTTGTTTCACGGTCATAACAACAATTCATTCCATAGATTTGGTTTAACCCTCATCTTAGCAGGGGGGGGGGTGGTTACCACCACCCAGTGAACTTTGCTCCGGTGCGCTAAAATGCCAAAAGCTTTTGTAAAAAGCTTGTGGGTAATCGTTCTCTCATCCTTTCTGGTCATTTTAGCGAAAAAAATGTGAAGGTCGGTAGCACCTTCACCGGGGTTAGGGTATGCCTACAAAGTCGAAGAGTAGGGGGTTGCCACCTACAGATATTTTATGGTACATTTTTGAAAATATTGTACACAGTATGGCTCTAAAACTCTACGTTTATGTAAAACTAGTCAATTGCCATCATTTAGAGCTGAAAACCGCATGAAAATCCGATATTCCTACGATTTTTAGCGTAAAATTGGATTTTCGCCAATTTTCTATGGAAAATGCCAATTTTGTTGGCACAATGACTTTATGACATCATTGTGACGCCATACTAGGTATGTTGGTACTTATTTTGGTATCAATGGAACGAGGAGGACC
>JAMKCH010051453.1:0-10234 GCA_023653785.1 Ophioderma brevispina
ACAAGTGCTTTTTTATGAGTGTCTGTTGTTGCATAACACAGGCTTTTATAGTAGTCGATTAGCCACCCCCCAAATAGTTGTGACTACGACTATATGTCAACATTTTCGCAAATTTTACTTCATTTGTTTTATAGTACACGTAAAACCATGCTTTGTTTGTACAGTATTCACGGTACGATTAAAGGACATTGTCTGGGACATTGTACACGCATCTGACGGGTGATAATACAATAAAACACTTAATTCAATGTATTTGTTTCCAATAACAAACTTGACACATTTTGACAACAAATACTTTAAAAGTTTCAAAGGATCTCAGTGTAACTTATGTATGCTTGCGAATGTTAGAAAAATGAGAAAAATACGACCTTTCATCTGATATCAAAATCAATACTACTTCCGGGTAAACAGGGCCCCGGGAGAATCCGCGTTTAGAAAACCCAATTTCCCCACGCGATTTTTGGCAATTCCGCTTTTTTACGCACACCAAAAAAAAATCAGCATTTTCATTGTGAACATAAGGGAAGGTCCAGGTGAAAAGCTAAGGTGACATTTGAAAGGGGTATAAAATAAACGAATTGATAAAAACAATTGAGGGAAATGAGAACCAAGATGACCGATGTGCCTAAAAAGAGAATCTTTAAAGACAAAAACGTATACATAGACATAAGACAAACAAGAGAAACATAGCAACAACTACAACAACTAACTACACAGATCAAACATAAAGAGGTGAAGAGAAGAAGAGGAAATTTGTCCAACACAATTTTGCTCCAAGACGAAATGTGGCTGGGTGGTATGGAAAGAAGTAGGCTACAGGATAAAGCAGAGGGAAATGAACAAAGATGGAGAGAGATGTGGATGTGTGTGTGTGTGAGGGTAAGGGTTATCGGTAGAGTTAGCGTTAATGTAAACCCTATCCCAGTGTACTATATATGAATTTTATATATTTTTGGAATTTTTTGGTCAACAAGATATCCTATGATGGCTGCCGTCTTTTGGCAACTGCTTTCGTTTATCTCAAAATCCCATTGGGTGACGTCCAATTCTTCTACATCTGAGATATCTTTGGCAACGCTGAAAGCTTGTTCTGGAACATGCAAAACCCCACTGAGGCGAGCGAGTTGAACAATAGCTTTGCACAACACCCCTCGTCTCTGATCATCAGAGCTTCTTTCTCTCGACCAAGGGGTCATGCTGCTCGGCGAAAGCCTGATGTGCTTCTTGGCTGAAAGTGTAAATAGCGGAGGGAAGATCCTTAGATTCAGCATTATCGTTCCTGTGTACTGCTATTAATATTCTGCAAACCATACCAAAAGGGACTTTGTCCTCAGACATCGGGACCTTCAGGTCATCAAACTTGTAGTTAGCCTGTAATCTAAACATGAAGAAATTAATTTTAAAACATATACCATCCCAATGAATAATTTCAGTTTTGAAAGGTGTATTGTAACATCTTACAAATTCAGCTTTTCAATATTTTAAAGGGCCATGGCCCAATTGACATAAACATACTACTTCTTTTTTTCAAAAAGCAACTTATGCATTACTTTCTCTACTTTAAGCTTCTTTATGAGATTCAACTGTTCAGGATGAAGCTCATCCCATTTTCTTTTAAGGAAAACCTTTGTCTTTCGGCCACCTTTCTTGTCTTCCTCCATGTTCCCGAATCCAATTTCAGAAAGCCTCTCAAGGTAAGGCACTGCATTGCCAGCAGTATTCTCTGCCTTCCTGTTCTTTTTAGGGGAAGTGAAAAGTCGAGCTTGTACTGCTTCACTTGCAGAGATCTTGCCCTTTGATCCCTTTTTACCGCCCTCATACTCAAGAGTTTTCTTAATTTTTAATCCCTCATCAATTACAAATTTATCTTGTGGATCATTAACTTGGATTGGTGGGTCGTTAATTACAACTTCTCTTGGCAAAAGCAGGAATTTTTGGTCAAGTCAACAAGATATCCTATGATGGCAGCCGCCTTTTGGCAACAGCTTTCGTCTATCTCAAAATCCCATTGGGTGACGTCCAACTCTCCTACATCCGAGTTAACTTCGGCAATGCTGAAAGCTTGTTCAAGAACATGCAAAACCAAACTGAGGCGAGCGAGTTGACCAATAGCTTAGCACAACACCCCTCGTCTCTGATCATCAGAGCTTCTTACTTTCGACTAAGGGGTCATGCTGCTCGGCGAAAGCCTGATGCGCTTCTTGGCTGAAAGCGTAAATAGCGGAAGGAAGATTGTTAGATTCAGCATTATCGTTCCTGTGTACTGCCTTTAATATTCTGCAAACCATACCAAAAGGAGTTATGTCCTCAGACATCGGGACCTTCAGGTCATCGTACTTTAGTTCTCCTTACTTTAATATGACGAATTAATTCTTAAAACCTATCCCATCCCAATGGATATCTTTCAGTTTGAAAGGTTGAATGTAGACTCTATCAATTTCGCTTTTTTCAATATTTTAAATGGCCATGGCCATCGCTAATAACCTCGTCCCCAGAACACCAGAAGAAGCTCTCTATTTTTCTACATGGTCCACCCTGTAAATCCTAGAGGCAAAGAATGTTTTGTTATGAGCGAAAATGTACTTCATATGTTTGCTAGCTTCCCACAGTCAACGGATTGGAATATCGCCGTGAAACTTTACAGATAGGTTTTTCTATCAAGATGAAAACTAGTCCTTAACTGGGGCAAACCCCAACTTTAATGTGTGTAGAGCTATAAAGACTAAAAACTAAATACCGAGTTTTGTTGAATGTGGTTTGGTTGTTGAACTGTTGGGCGATTTACACCAAACGTGATTGATTTAGGTTTTGCACGCCTATGAAGGCATCAATCTCACTATCATCATGTAGTGGGCAGCTTGTCGTAGCTATGCATTATAGGGGCACACACTAATAACTCTCCATTTAATCTCACTTAACTGGTGGCCACGATGTCACGGCTTTTTCCACTCCCTGTCACCAGATTTTTTGACATTGGCTTGCATGAGGGCTTTCAAAATTCAATTGTGAAATTTTAAAACTAAGATAAATTTAGTGGATAAATGCACTTGAACACGGCAGGCAAAAAGTGTAGCTGGGCATTCCATGGCCTGCCTACCATATCCCGCCGATCAAAGCGGACAAGATAGCTCAAATCAGGTAAGCGCTCCTCCAGTGTATGCTCTTCCATGCGTATAGGCGTGCGTTCGAGGCGCCGTTTTGAGATATTCAGCTGTCTTGTAATGTCCCTGGACAAGAATTAACCGCTTGGTTGTCGCGATTTACCCATGCGATATTTGGGAAGCTGGTCCTCGCTGCGATGGTTATCTCGATCTATTTTTGCTGATATCAGGGAAAGCGCTGATCCCGAATTGATCTGCTGCATCCCTTTAAATGAGCTAAATGTTTTGGTATAGGTTTGGCCACATTGTCCTCGACCATTTGTGAAAGCGCTTTGAGGCCTATGCATAATGCGCTATATAACTCACCAAATCTCTACTATTATTATTTATTATCATATTCCGGCGGCGCCGATGTAGCCATAACATACGGATTTCGAATATCAACTGGTATTGGGTTCAAGTTTGGCCATCAGAAACTGAACACTTGTTGACAATTATGTTGTTAGTACCTAACTGAAAGTCATAAAGATCAGTATAAAGGCCCTTTTGGGCAAACCGTTAAGTTTATAACCTTAGAACTGTCTTGGGGAATTCCCCCAGACCCTCATAATCGACGATCAGGTCCTGGCAGTCAAGGGTAATTTGTGCGACTGCCAACATAATGACGTCTTTCAGTGAAACGTTTTGTTATTTTCACACTTAGATCTGCTCTTTTGTCTTTTGCACCCATTTATATATTTTATTACATAAATTTTTTTTCGCACATCTAAATAAATTTGAAGTTGATTAATTTCCTCTCAAACCCCGCCTCCAGACATAGAATTGTTTAAAATTTTTTCATGTAAGAGCCATATGCAAGTCAATTATCATAAGCAATAACAAGTATTATGATCATTTGTAGGTCTTCATGTTACTGTCAGAAGTCATCATGGGATGTACAACACGTATGCCAAACTTAAACAAGCACTGTTGCCAGCTCTAGGAGAATTGCTGTAGTTTTGGCTGTCAGAAGAACAGAGACCAAACAGTATTATGCCTGGAATGTAACCCCACCCTGACATACCCCACTACGTCAAGATGTCTGAGAGAAGGGGTATGTTGCTCCCTTGTTCATTATTTGTTTTTTACTAGTGCAAAATTTGCAAATATTTTTGTTTTTGTTTTGAGAGAGAAACCCCTCTGTCTCTGGCATTTGGGCCAGACTCCAACATATAATGTTCCTGTAGGGGTTCACCACCACTCCTGCACAGTCTTTCTTTCTCTTTTACATTCCCAGCATATGTCAGTACTCATACTCCTGAGTGTAGAGAGGCAAGTGAGGTAAAGTGCCTTGCCCAATAAGTGCACAACACTTTGGCAACAGCAGGGCTCGAACATACAACCTTATGTTTATGAGGCGAATGCTGATCCAACTGCACCACATGTGCCTATTAAGTGAAAAAGATCATATTAGTAAGCTATAATCATCTAAATCAGCTACAGCTAGAGCATACAAATCACTGAACTTGGTCTACTTACAGTTTGAAAACAAATTAATTGAACAAATATGGCAAAAATTTGATGGTTTTAACCAGGATAAAAATGCGATCAGGAAAAAGACATCATTAGGGATGTCATGTGATCGTGAAAAGTCAGTCAGTCTGCCACTTTCTCATAATTTTTGCTTCTCTTCTTGTAAACTGTTATTTGCTGCGAATTCACTGTTTGTTGTATCCATTTTATACAATTTTGTACCCATATTTTTCCTTCAACAATTCCTATGAGGACCCTGTGTCTGTTAGGGTCACAACAATTGGCTGATTTTCATCAAACAAACAGAAATCACCTATTATAGCCAGGAGCGGACCTATGTCACAGAGCTTCAGCGCGGTGAAAACAAACCAGGGAAAGCCCAGGGAATCCCCTTATCGCGATGAAAACAAAGTGCGCAAAATCAAAAAGTATGATAGCTACATACCACAAGACACTACGCCTTAGTGCGTATCGAATGTTTTATTTTTATGCACATTTCTAAGCATATTTTTGCCAAAAGCCTGGATGTCTGCTTCCAGTTATAGAAAGGATCATGCTCTTGTTTTGACAAAATTTGTGTTTTAAATTTGTGTTGTAAAGATGGAATGTGTGGAAACTTGCAGAAGTATGGAAACTTTAATCTGCTTAATTGCTAAGCAATCCAAATAAAAAGTATAGTTGGCATTGTTTTTGCTCCTTCATCTAGATTCATATTCTCCTATCTCATCATAAATTGATAACTGTGAGTGGATTAGTAAAGTGGTCTTACATCATTCCTTCATGTTGGTTGTTTGTTTTAGGAGGATGGTATTGTCCAGCACTGTGCTTCTAAGACCATAGACAATGTAGCTACAACATCCAGTACACATAGCAATAAGCTGGCTACCAATGAGAATGGACATCTGCTGTGGCATCTCTTCACACATTCTGCTGATTCCCTCAAAGTGTGTGCTGTCTCTGTAAGTGTTAGGAGGTCACATCTAATTTGTTATTTTTATAAGTAATCTCAGCATTGCATTATATGGCACCATGTTGCATTGCATGTATTGTATAAACTTATAGTAAAAAGTAATTTAAACATAAGGATATTGCTCTTAAAGGTAACAAAGTTAACGAACTGTACTAAATTTTATATAAAAAGCTGGGAAAATCAATTCATGGATTATTTTTTTCTGAAGTTGATCAAAATCCACAAGATTTATGTAGTTATAAAATGTACTTCTAACATTTTGCAAAGTTTGAAGTTTGTGTTGAAGTTACACTTTTGTTTCACAGCATTGGGACATTATAACATTGCATGCCTATAGATATTAGAGGAGCATGTTCACCATGCATCAGTGCTTGAAGATGAAGGGATATGCCTCAGCATAGTATGTTATTACATGGAGTGACATTAAATGAGATACCAGGTCTTACTGTGATGCCATTATCCATTGCGTGTGCACACACACAAAAAATGTTGATAATGCAAGATGGGTGGACTGAATTGGCAAGATAGAAATGCTCTGTATTGGGGAGGAGGGTTGGATAAAATATATCCTTTTTGTGATAGTTAGCATTCGCACAATTAGTCTAGCAGAATATTTTAATATCTCTAAAATAAAAAATATTTTGATGGGCATTGTCAGGGGCGTACCCAGACCTGGAGGACCTTGGGATGCGGTCGAGGTTCGGGGGACCTCTGATAAATAAAAATAGGCTAGTATACTTTTTGGCAAACCCATGGGTTGCTTGTGCTGCCTCCCCACCACAGCTGGGTATGCTGATGATTTTTTCAGAGGGCCATTTTTACTGGCATTTGTCTGAAGATGTGTACAATTGTTGTTTTCTTTGCAGGCATTATGTCGTATCACACAACACTCTGTGAGCATCTTTCAGGGAGTGATAGACAAAGCAGGCTTACCAACCATACTAGAGGCATTAGGTGTACACATCAGTCGTGTACAACAAGCTATGTTAACTATGCTAGCAGCTACACTCAGTGAAGGCTCACACTTACACAGGCTCATACAAGACAAGGTAATGGCGGTGTGCTGTAGTTTCATTCAACAGAACTTGACGTTTTATTTTGATGCATGTGCTTGTGTGAATTGGGAACAAGCTACAGTTTCCGCAGAAGAATCGTGGCCAATGTATAAGATACCTACCGCATACATACATACAGCGTTTAGCGTAAGGCACAGTGTACATGCTTGCATCTCATTTACAAGAGCTGTGTAAATATGCCGTGCATACCAAGTGTTCCACGCTGGCCACAATTTATTTGCGGGAACTGTAAGGTTCATAACTGAGTGATAAAGTAATTTTTTATCCAAATGACAGAGTAGCAGGGTGGGGCTGATTTCAGGTGGATGGAATATGTTAGAGGGAACCCAAAAGAGTATGGAAAAATGCAAAAATATTTTGAATGAAAAGAAAGGGAACATTAAATTGCAGTTTAAGAAAAATTAAATTATTTGTGAAATATGATATTCTACCCATGCCCCCACCCTGATATGGTCAATTCAAAGCTGAAAGAAGGATAAAACCTGCGATTTTATGCTACATTTCCGTATAAAGTTTCACTTCATGTTGGGAAAGTGAGCAATCCTGACCAATACCTGAAGGCCTACAAACCATGATTCTGTCTTTCAGACCATTCGGGCTGTAAATATGCAAGCAAAGTTTGTACCATGAGAGAGTAAATTGCAAAGCTCCCATCTTTTAGTTTTTAAGAGTTTTGTGGGCTGATCATTAAGTTTAACATATTTTAAGTGAAGAGTTCTTCAATTTAAAATCTTATGTTGCCTTTTAAGGATACTCTAAATCTCAACAATTGTTGCTTGAAAATTTTCAACTACGTATTTATATGGGCCATGCTTGGGTATTCATTTGCTGTTGTGTTACTAATATATGGGTTTTATTTTATTTTACCCTGCATAACTCATTATATTGCTAATCCTTGGTTCTCCCCTGCATGCTAACCAATGCTACTTAACCTGACCCATGATTCCTTGCTGCTGCTGACTGCATCAACAGATCACACAGGTATTGCAATACAACCATTTTAATTCCATCATTTTCCTGTATCAGTTTCAAAGTGTTATAATTGTAATCCTAGATTCTTAACTATAATCATAAACCCTAACCCACGATCCCTAAAGACTAACTCTGTGCACAAGTTCACCAAAACCAAATCTTATCTCTATTTACACCAGTACCGGCAGGGTGGGGGAGTGGAGGTTTGGGGTTCAAGTGTGGAAGTAGGGACTTTCCTCCAAGAGTCTGCAGTAAGACCCATATCTATACCAGTTTTTATCAAAAAAACAAAAACAACATGTGTAGCTATCCTAGAGATGCAGATTTGTGGGCCCTTTTTAACACAAAATTGCCATCAAAATTTGAGGTTGGCAATTTTTGTGTTAAAATGGGCCCAAAATCTGCATCTCAGTATAGCTACACATGTTTT
The DNA here is from genome assembly GCA_023653785.1 of Ophioderma brevispina. Classification (NCBI taxonomy): domain Eukaryota; kingdom Metazoa; phylum Echinodermata; class Ophiuroidea; order Amphilepidida; family Ophiodermatidae; genus Ophioderma; species Ophioderma brevispina. The sequence goes on from JAMKCH010051453.1 coordinate 8,062, forward strand.
GGGCCCATTTTAACACAAAAATTGCCATCAAAATTTTTGACCTTTATTAGCAATTTTGGAAAAATTGGAGCTTCAGATTTTCCACAATTTTTTTAATTTTTTTATTTTTTTAGGTTAGAGGGAAAAAAAAAAAAAAAATAGTGCAGGGAAATAATTGCGGGAAATAGTGCAGGAAATAGTGCACAACTATTTTTCCCGAGGTACTAGCTACAGCTTACCCCACCCGTCATTCTTTCGGGTGGTGGTAGGCCTTTAGTGGTAATGATGTAATTTATACACCCTTTGCCTTCCTGGCGTGGTGGTAGACCTGTATCATGCAGCCGAGGCGAACATAGTTGCACTAGTTTCCAATATATCCTGTGTATTTGCTTTATTACACCTCATGTTTGTTGACGCATCTATTCACGTTGACTGTAAGCTTGAACACCAGCCCAGTGGTTAACTTTTACAACCATGCTATCCACTTAGACTGAAATGGAGGGCATTATTTGTTTTGCCATTCTGAAGAAATTTTGCAAACTTGAATGGTGGCTTTAAATATATCAAGTGTGTTAATATTTTATTACATGTGTTAGCCGTAATTGTTTTCAGTTTATTTAATTGTTTGGTGGTTTTTTTGTTTTTGATTTGTAACATTTAGCTTGACCTACATGTTTTGGTTTGCAATTTTCATGAAAATTGTCAGTTTTACTAATAAAAGCCATTTTCAACATTTTTTAAAAAAACTCTGCAAATATTTTAGCAGGATTTTGTTCAGAAGGTAATGAGCTCTTGATGAGCCCATCACTGTATAGAGCCAACGCTTTACTGACGGTGCTACATGTAGTGGAAATCAACCTAGAATGTTGCCTGTACAGTCAGCCAGGTATTTAAATGGTGACAAACGGATGTTTTGTCAATACGTTAGAAGATCACTAGCATTTAATAAGTTAATCATCACATATGAACTGTGGATTGCGGTTACGCACAAATTATTTGAAACATGGGTCCAGTGGCACCCCTTAACACCCTGGAATTGCAAATTGTTGAGGGTCCAACGCAAATTCTGTGGAGTCCACATTTTATTGTTCCAAATTGCAAGGGTCATCTTCAGTCACAACATAGTGTCATATTTCACTCAACTACAATTGCAATACTAGGCAGTCCATCTGCCATGAGCCGACCTCACAGGAAGCTGAGCTTGCCGAAGTTGGATGTGTAGTCTAACTTATTAATCCCTCCATGTTTGCGATCATCTTAAAGATATTTTCGAAAACTTTTTAATTATTATATTAGTATCATAACTAAATTAAATCACTTCACCTCATTCAGTCATCCTATCGTGATGGTCAGCGCTAGAACAATCATTACACTGAACTGATTTCCCTTACCCCAATTTGACGGCAATATATGCCATTTTCCTTCTGAGAAGTTAAATGCCCCAAAAATACCATTTTAGCACCCCTAAAAGAGGAGGGATTCGACCAGTGACCCCAGGTCACACCTGTCGACCATCACTCTTACTCAATTCCGTTTTGGCCGCCATCCAAAACGGACTCGTGTACATCCGCGCTCTTTGTTTAGCAGCCAAATTATCTGAGATATTTGATACTGGACTAGTTGTCGTCTCATAACGGAATACTCCTACTACATACCAATACCTCTGGAATATATTCTGGATTATATCCTGATTTATAACGCTCTATTGGACAAATAAACGGCGACTTTTACACCCGTCGAGAGGCCTTTTATTGTGTATCCTTTTTAGCCGCCGATGCGGTCATGTGATCTGTGTAGCGGGTAAAATAGTAAAACAAGGCAGCCATTGCCGCACGTTTTGCGTGCTTTGGATGCCTTTCTTGTGAGGCCTGTTTCTGTTTTCTTGTATTATCATACTATCATTAAACAGTTCTATTGGGTATGTGTTATTATTTTATTCTTATGCTTGTGTATTTTAATAAAATATGTTGAAAACTGACTTTGGAAAATTCTTTACCGTGTGTGAATTTGTTACCGCGACGGTATCCTTGTCTCCGCGTGGCGGCCCGGGTTTTTACCGCGGTACGCCTTTGTTTTTCTTTGTTTGTTTTCGTTCCGACACGCGCGCCCATCTGGCCTCGCTTCACCCCCGCCGCCCCGTCGACCACTCTTTTTTTTTTTTTTTTTTTTTTTTTTTTTTTTTTTTTTTTTTTTT
>JAMKCH010051454.1:0-31231 GCA_023653785.1 Ophioderma brevispina
TTTTTTTTTGGGGGGATAGGAGTTTTCTTTGGGAAAGGGGTATTCTTTCTTTTCGGAAACGGGAATGTATTTTTTCTTCCTTTTGGGGCAGAAAGCCGGTGATTTTCCTGCTGTTTGGACTCCTCCTTTAACTCTTTCTTGAACTGCAGAACTGTCACATCAGGCGGCGGGTGGTTGTGCGCTATCCGTAAAATCATTTCCCCACCACGGACTGTAACTGCACCCCGTCTCCGGATGCCGACATCTCAGGTAGAGTCCGCCCTAATCACTTCCTTATCTTTCATGTAAACATGCTCGTCGAAAACATGAACCGAAGCCAATCAGCGCATCGCCTTTACCTGCGCAATTACGAACATTAACCAATCACAATTAAGCACGGAGCTTAACACTCACACGGCGGCAACGTCAGTGTTATAGCGGCACCGTCAGATGTATTTACACCTGCCGAATTCAATAGGCAATTATCAAGTCTCTTATATCCGCTTAAAAGGATAATCCCTGGGGATTATACTTCGGTCTTCTTATGTTCGGTCTTGCAGAGGGTCACCGTATAGATGTGCATACACCGCGATAGTCTGTGATCTTATCTCTTTGTCACGATCGATGCAGTGACAGCAATCTTTACTAAAGAAAAACTGTTCACAAAACTTTGTATTTTTACCGGATATTGTGACCCTGGGCTGTAGGGGTTTTGGAAGTGCATAGTACACTCAGTTTCCGTATTTTTGTTTGCAAGTTGTTGCCACCAAATAGAGGAGAAATTCTTTCAGAAATACCAAAAACCCCATCAAGATCCGTCATTCCTGTGTGGAGTTAAGACTGTAGAAAATAAGCTTGCATTTTGCATGATTTTGTGACCCGTAATTGTTAAAAATCTTGTGAAAATATGAAAATGTTCCGATCACTTCCGACTCTTGAGAAATGGTGTTATGAAAGTTCAATGTACCTCGTAACAAAATGTAATCTCTGAACCTGTGCCCAAGTGTGCTCCTTCTTGTAATTTTACCTCGAAAACCAACCAAATTATTTTAAACTTCCGGTTATGTTGAATTTGTTTGCTGTTGTGGCTGCATGTTTGATAGCCAACACAGATCTGGCATAAGCTTACACATTCAACTATCATGACCATGTCAAACTGATTCCAATGTCAGGTTCATCTATTTTTTGCACCCTAAAACCCCCTTTTTCCGCTGTCAAATGAGTTAATGAAATTGCCAATTGACATTTTATGCTCATTTTCATGCCAAAAAACAAAAACAAAAAACAAAACACTCACCGGGGTATAGGAAAGGTAAAGGGTGAACCCAATGAGATGGATCCCCATCTCAAGTTTCTAAAATTCCATGTCCCCCCCCCCCCAACTAGTAGAAAAAAATTCAAGTTCCCCGGGAATATTTTCAATTTTTCAATTCATAAATTGGTCAATATCCCAAACATCATCTTTTAAGGAAAGCAAGAGTGATTGCTTCCCTAAGCTCTCCTAATTAAGTGCATTGAAGGAGAGTGATTTTCTTGGAAGATCATTTCGAATGTACCGCATTCGACCTATTTAGCGCCCCTCCCCTTATAATCGCCGCCCTCAGACCATTGCTGACTTGCAAGCGCCCTCCATTTCGGAGAGATCTGACTGCTCTGTACACCTCACTTTGAGTCCCCCATTTAATTTCTACATGCAATTGTATATTTGTACTAGTATCTTGTGGCATATTTCTCAGGCTAATATTTACATTTTACCAGGGTATATTTAACACCCGGAAATATGATAAATACCGCCACACTATAACCAATGCTATATCGAGTATATTGGAGGAAACTGTAGGACTCGTCGTGAAAAAATAAGAGATGAATACTTCACGTAATTGCTGTGGTGCGGATGTTGTCCAACGGCGTGGTTGTGCATTTGTCCTGGGAAATATCCAACATTATGCTGGTTCGGCATTAAACGAAAATGGGAGATCAATAGAAATTAGGAGACACGGTAAAGCAGCTGGTAGATTTGGACTGCTATTTGGAGGATTAAAAAGATTGGAGGTAAACCGACGGAATGTGCTATTCATTTGATGATGATGAAACATGCGACGTGACTTACTTTCTTCAATACAATGCAAGAATAAAAAAATCCCCTTCACTCATATCATCATGAAATTCACTTAATGTTGTACGTTGATATTTCCAAAATAAAATTTTGAAAGATGTGATATGACACAACCTTTTTATCTCATTCAACATTTCTTGACCTGCCCTAGCGACTTCACAATGAATGCTGAGACATGAACATTATAAATGTTGATTTTGCACCTGACATCGGCATTCCATGCAAATTTATGGTTACACCATTTTTTATAGGGGCGGGAAACAATTTTCTGGTGAAAATTTTAAAATTCTGGTTTAACTTGCCCATAAAGAAATTTATTAATTGGCGATTACTGGAGCAAATAATTACATATCTTGCAGGAGTTACATGGTGAATACAAAAAGTAACATCTAGGACGTGTGATATAGGCTAGGTATTATTTGATAGCCACACAAAATAAATTGCCAGGCCCTTTTAAGAAAGCTGTAGGACATGCTTAGATGTGTGTATCCGAATTGGGGATTTCCCCATTGCATATTTGATTTGGTTCTACCATTTTATGAAAGGTGAGTCTTTTGTACTATAAATAGCTCCCTAATTATTGTTTTATTTTGGTTGTTTTATTGTTGAATTGTCTTTGATCATTTTTAAAGTTTATAGGTATATTAAATTACAACTCACACATCAGGTTTAGCGGAACATTGTCCTACACTCAATTGCGCTGCGTATCTATTGCTAGACTGACCGACCCCCCCCCCTATTTTTTCTGCAGCTTTTGTGTTTAATCTTCCTTGGGTTGCGGCAATTGCCTACCTTAATAAAATAATGTGTGTTCACTTGTTGGCCTCCGATACAAGCGACAAACGATGTTATTATCCCGGTGGTGTCACTCATATTGACCATTGTACGCATGATCGTTCCCTTTTTCGCGAAAAAAGGGTGTATTTTGAAAGTATGTTCGCGAACATTTATGTTTGCGATTTAAAAAAAAAAGGGTCTTTATGGTCAAAGATGTACTCGATATTTTTGAAAAAGGGTACCGGTATATTTTTTGTGAACACGAAAATGTGAAATCCTAGAAATCTTAACAATTTCTCGCTTAATTTTAAAATCCAGTATTAATACATTTTGTCATGTTTTTGCCCAAAAATATTTGACAACTCCCTGTTCTGGGACAAGTCCTCTGGAAAGTTCAGGTCGGATCCCGGTTTGTTTACATTTCACGTCAAAGCGTAAACAGGGGCTTCCCCAGGTAGAGGACCACTGATTCCATAGTTCTTTTATCAAGCGATATCATATTGCAGCCGGTCTGTGGAACCATGACAAGCAGGGTACTCATGAATTCATCATGGCGCTGACCACAAAGCAAAGGCAAGGGCCACGTTCGTCTCCAGTGCAAGAAATGCTGCGAAATATTGCGACTGTCCTCCATGAGTATGAATGTTTTATATTGTAAAGTGCGTAATTTCGCTGTATAAGAAACATCATGATAATAAGGAGCTAACTGTTGTGCGCAATGCAAGCAAGGAATTTGGTAGTCTTTTGGTGACTTAACTCCTGAATTGTTCACACACTGACACACGTTATTGGGAAAGATAACTTTGAAATTGGGACAATTCAATGTACTTTTCAGTTATTTTAATTCAGTGTACTTTGCTGTTATTTGTTTTCCTCATTAGGCCTAAAGATGGTATTAAAACAGTTAAAAAGGACAACAGAGCTCATCTTTGAAAAGAAAACATGTTTTTGTGTGTGTTGAAATTTTAAAAAGGCGTGATTTTGTAAAAGTGTACTTGAAATGCAAAAAAAGGGTTGTTTTTAAAGGGTAATTTGTACCCGTTTTCATGTAAAAAAGGGGTAAAAATTGCTAAGAATGTACTTGAAACCATGCGAAAAAGGGGGTATTTTTTGACTTGGGGAACGATCATGCGTTACGCCTTTGAATAGGAAGTGACACCACCAGGGTTATTATTTACTCTGGATATTATTAATTCTGATAACATTTTCATTTAATAAAATCTACAATATTAAATTAAGTTAAAGCTTTGTTGGGGCTATAGAGACTGTACCAATGCTTACGTAGAAGTTAGATGTAGCCGACGTGTAGTTCAGGCTTTCTAATAGGGTTTTGAAACTTGAATACGGAACACTGCAGTGGTAAATTTCTTAATTGCTCCCTGAATAGTCATGAAAACTTTTTGAGCAATCAGCATCTGCGCTGATTGCTCTATTCACTTGGGTTTTGACCACTTTTCAAATGTCAGTGTTGCAGAAAATATTTGTGCCATTTATATCCTCTAAAATCTACATGTGTGATAGCTTATGAAATGATGTGCAATTTTACGTTAAATGGATATATACTTAATAAGATAGGCCTAGCGAAAACTTGAACATTTACAAAAACAAATCAATGTTCAAAAGAGTAGAAATACAAGGCGATATTAGCAAAAGTTGGAGAAAAGAATTGCCAGTGGTTTGCTGGTTCACAGTTTCCTTAAATCGTTATGAGTATGAGTGTACTGTATTGACTCAAAGGACGCTTTTATCCTTGCATCACATGCTGTAGGTCCTGGGCGCATCGCCTGGGATATCCCAGATATAGGATGAATGTACCTATAGAGGGAGAGTAATCACATACACTGTTCAGGTGTGCCTAGTCTGATTTCTACAAAAAGAAAACAATTTTCAGGAACACTGCTCCCCCCCCCCCCACACAAAAAAAATTGGGAAGGGAAAAAGGGAGGAAGAAGAGAAAAAGAGAAAGAAAAAGAGGGAAAGAGGGAAGGGGAAAGGAGGGAAAAGAGGGAAAGAAAGAAGAAAAATGGAAGTGAGAAAAAAGAGAAGGGAGAAGATGAAAGAACGAAAAATAAAAACGAAAGATTTATTGTAGCTTCAAATGAATTTACTGTGAAATTTGTGCTCTGAAACACTTTTTTACCTCCTAAGATGGCAAAACCCAGGAGCTTCACAGGGTAAATGAGAAAAATAGTAGCTTTCTTCTGATTCCAAAATGTTTACCACTTCCGGTAAAATCTGGGGTCATTGGGGACGCTCAGGCTTTTAGAGATCGGACCATGGATCTTTAATGCCAAAACTGCACAGAAAATAAATGATCAACTTTTGGAGTTTCAGCAATTTTAACAGGCTTTTCAGTTTGGAATAGTAACTGCTACGGTAAAGCTTCGATATTGACTTCATATTATTTTTCTTAAATTTTACCTGTCACCCAAAGATTCAAATTTTCATTTTTTTTTTAAATTCACCCACGTCATTGCACTCTTTCAACTCATATACAAACTTGCTATGCTAAATGTTGAAAAAGGGGTCTACAAAGTAGAGGTCTTTGGGTGAACGATTTCAAAAATTGTTGAAAAATGGGAGTCTTTGGATAGCGAGTAAATTTCAAAAACATAGGGTCATTGGGTGACAATGATGCTGCGTGTTAACAGCCTAACATACGCATCATCATCTAAATGGACATTGGGGATTTCCAAATGGTAATTTGGGGAACTGTTACGAGCATTTACTATGGCAATCTCTGTCTCAATTACAAAACCTTCTACATCTTAGTACTAGCATGATAATTTTGGAATAAATAAGGCCCCATGTCACTGGGGAAAAAGCGGAAAGTAAGGCAAACTCTTCGAAAATCCTTCAAACTGCCCAAAATTTCACAACACTGCACTCGCAATTTTCGCCTATTTTTCGCTATCTATTTTCCCCAGTGACATATGGGGCCTTAAATAATTGACTGCAAAATTCGTCGGGGTTAGTGGAACCACGCTGCAAAATAGTGTAACTTCCAATAAAGGGCATTTAGATTTAAATATTCATGACCAGGCCTAGCCTTTAGTCAAATCTTGTGTGTAGGAGCGCCCTCCTACTGTTAAGTCTTTGAAAAAGGCTAGCACTCTGGTTATGCCAGAGGGTGCCAGATATTGATGCCGTTTTGAATTCACTGTTGCTGTTAGGTTGACATGTCCTACCCTCCTGCATTTTGCTGTGAGGGACGTAGTAATGGGCATGAGCAGTATGTAACATTTACCCGTAGCTACGAGACCGGTCGTGTGCAGATCTATTGGTTGTAACCATGCATGTATTTGGCCGTTGGTACTTTAGCTTTATGACGTGGAGTGGCGCTCACCCCCAGCTCTCACCTGGTTATATTACACTTAGCCTTAGACCAGCCTAGACTAACAGTTGTGTGTATTAAACAGACCTAAGACCTATAAAACAAAGACCTATAAAACTAAGACCTATAAAACAAAGACCTATAAAACAAAGACCTATAAAACAAAGACCTATAAAACAAAGACCTATAAAACAAAGACCTATAAAACAAAGACCTATAAAACAAAGACCTATAAAACAAAGACCTATAAAACTAAGACCTATAAAACTAAGACAATGACATTTCAATGTACCATGTACGTTTTGTGGGTTCGCTATATAGCTTTTTTACCCAGCATCACCAGCATGAGCAAAGCCTCAAAGTGGAATGTGGAATACAAATAGCCATGCATTATACTATAGCAAAGCAACAATCCCGTTTTCTGCACTGCAAGGAAGCCCCAAGAGACCTTGCTTGGTGGAATTCCGACTGGTTTATCCGAGGTATACAAGGCCATAAGGTTACTATACTAATACTAGTAATTCACAAACATCTGGTTCGCCAAGTAGAAAGCGGGGTAGAAAGTTTGTATAGAAGGTTTTCGAAGCACCAGCAGCCTACACCCATATTTCATATGTTATTGCCCCCCCCCAATAATTCTCCAGATTACTTATGCTCCAGAGCTCTCCAGGACCATATGTTCCGAGACAATAATGGTCCTGGAACTTAATTTCGGGCCAAAATCTCAGAGAAACGTAATGCTGTACTGTGCAGCTGCAGCGCAGCCAGCTCAGCGACAGTTCGTACGTGTTTCTCTGGTGTTTTTAGGACTGAAGGATTTAAGGATACACACCACTATAATCGCTGACAGAATTTCTCAGGCAAAATTGCAGTACGCGCAGCGTGAAGTGCGCCAACCCGGAAGCACAAATAAGTTCTTGGCAAGCGTCACGCGATTTGTAATTGGTCGGGTAGCGTGCACCTATATACCGCGATTTAATTTGCATAATACATTGCGTGCGTTCGGCTTGCCTGAGAAAATTCTGACAGCGATTATAATTAGCCCTTACACTTCCGGCAAAATTGATCACGGTCCGTACTTACTTCACGAGGAAAATTCTGAGTTATCAGTGGCGTATCCTGGGGGGGCGCTTGTCCCCTGGTGGCCAAAGGGGATGCCAAAAAGAAGGAAAAGAGAAAAAGAAGGAAAGGGAGAAGAAAAGGGAAAGGAAAAGGGGAAGAAGGAAAGGAAAAGGGGATGGAAAGGAAAGGAAAGGAAAAGGGGAGGAAAAAGAAAATTAACGGGAGGAAAGGGAAATGAAAGGTTGAAGGGGGACAATTAAAGGGGAAAGAGGTAGAAAAGCTTATGGCGAAGAGGATGGAACTGTAAAGGAAAGCTAAGAAGCGCCAAAATTAGGGCAAAAATGGGATAAGTTATATAAGGGAAATACAAATATACAATGTGGCAATGTTTTATACGTTCTCTTTTTTGTTGCACATTGTGCAACAAAAAGAGAACGTATAAAAATAGTAAGGGAAGGGGCGCCAAAAAGCACAATAAGAAAGGTCTTAGTTTTATAGGTCTTAGTTTTATACTAGGTCTTAGTTTTATAGGTCTTAGTTTTATACTAGATCTTAGTTTTATAGGTCTTAGTTTTATACTAGGTCTTAGTTTTATAGGTCTTAGTTTTATACTAGGTCTTAGTTTTATAGGTCTTAGTTTTATAGGTCTTAGTTTTATAGGTCTTAGTTTTATAGGTCTTAGGTCTTTGTTTTATAGGTCTTAGGTCTTTGTTTTATACACACCCTAAAAATCTCAACATTTTTAGGTAAGTTGTGGGGATGAGCCTGTGGATCATGAAATGCACTTCCTAGATATCCTACTCCCTCTGAGCCTGCATGAATAACGACACCCTACTGCAAATGAGGGCAATATTGGGAAGACAAGCTGCCTTTAGCTTTTTTTCCAGTTCACTGCACTTTCTTTGCGGAAGCAAACACATTTTCAGGAAACCTACACCTACAGCATAACAGGAATCAAAAGGTATTTTTTAAATTATTTTTTTTTTGCATCATAGTACCCTGATTTTGTAATTGAAAAATCCAGTTATTAATACATTTTGTTCATGTTTGTGCCATAATATTTGACAACTCCCTAGGACAACTTCGCTGGAAAGTTAAGGTCGGATCCCGGTTGGTTTACATTCCACGTCAAAGCGTAAACAGGGGCTTCCCAAGGTAGAGGACCAATGATTCCATACTTCTTATCAAGCGATATCATATGCAGCCGGTATGTGGAACCCATGACAAGCAGGGGGTACTCATGAATTCATCATGGCGCTGACCCACAAAGCAAAGGCAAGGGCCACGTTAGGCTCCAGTGCAAAAATGCTGCGAATATTGCGACTCTGTCCTCCTGACCGTATGAAGGTTTATATTGTAAGTGCGTAATTTCACTGTATAAGAAACCATCATGATAATAAGGAGCTTACTGTTGTGCGCAATGGCAAGCAAGGAATTGTAGTCTTTGTTGACTAACTCATGAATTGTTCACAATGACAACGTTATTGGGAAAGATAACTTGAAATTGGGACAATTCAGTAATTTTCAGTATTTTAATTCAGTGTTACTTTGCTTTATTGTTTTCCTCATTAGGCCTAAAGATGGTATTAACAACAGTTATTAAAAGGACAACAGAGCTCATCTTTGAAAAGAAAACATGTTTTTGTGTGTGTTGAAATTTTACAAAAGCGTGATTGTACAAGTGTATTGACATGCAAAAAAGTTTGTTTTTAAAGGGTATTGGTACCAGTTTTATGTAAAAAAGGTGGTAAAAATGGCAATAAGCAGTACTTGAAACCATGCGAAAAAGGGGGGGTATTTTTTGGGACTTGGGGAACGATCATGCGTTACGCCTTTGAATAGAATGGACACCACCAGGGTTATTATTACTCTGGATATTATTAATCTGATAACATTTTTCATTAATAAACTCACAATATTAACTTAAGTTAGTTAAAGCTTTGTTGGGGGCTATAGAGACTGTACCAATGCTTACATAGAAGTTAGTAGGCCGACGTGTAGTTCATTAGTTTCCAGGGGGGGGCTTTCTAATAGGGTTTTGAAACTTGAATAGGAACACGGCAGTCGGTAAATTTCTTAAATGCTCCCTGAATAGTCATGAAAACTTTTGAGCCATCCAGCATCGGCGCTGATTGCTCTATTCACTTGGGTTTTGACCACTTTTCAAATGTCAGTGTTGCAGGAAAATATTTGTGCCATTTATATCATCTAAAATCTACATGTGTGATAGCTTATGAAATGATGTGCAATTTTACGTTAAATGGATATATACTTATAAGATAGGCCTAGCCGAAAACGTGAAAATTACAAAAACAAATCAATGTTCAAAAGAGTAGAAATACAAGGCGATATTAGCAAAAGTTGGAGAAAGAAAAGAATTGGCCAGGGTTGCTGGTTCACAGTTTCTTAAATCGTTATGAGTATGAGTGTATGTATTGATCAAAGGACGCTTTTATCCTTGCATCACATGCTGTAGGTCCTGGGGCATCGTCTGGGATATCCCAGAATTATAGGATGAATTACCTATAGAGGGAGCGTAATCACATACACTGCTTTTTAAGGTTGCCTAGTCCTGAGTTCTACAAAAAGAAAACAATTTTCAGGAACACTGCTCCCCCCCACACACAAAAAACATTGGGAAGGGAAAAAAAGAGAAAAAGAGAAAAAAAAGATGGGAAAGAGGGAAGGGGGAAAGGAGGGAAAAGAGGGAAAAAGAGAAAGACAGAAGAAAATGGAAGTAGTGAGACAAAGCAGAAAGGGAGAAGAGAACAGACGAACAAATAGGGATAGAAACGAAAATTTTATTGTAGATTTCAAATAATTTACTGTGAAATTTGTTGCTCTGAACCACTTTTTTACCTCCTAAGATGGGGGGGGGCAAAACCCAGGAGCTTCACAGGGTGTGGCGTAATGAGAAAAATAGTAGCTTCTTCGATTCCAAAAGTTTACCACTTACGGTTAAAATCTGGGATATTGGGGACGCTCGGCTTTTAGGAGATCGGACCATGGATCTTTTAATGCCAAACTGCACAGAAAATACTTATGATCAATTTTGGAGTTTCAGCAATTTTAACAGGCTTTTCAGTTTGGAATAGTAACTGCTTCGTAAAGTTCGATATTGACTTCATATTATTTTCTAATTTTACCTTGTCACCAAAGATTCAAATTTTCATTTTTTTTTTTTAATTCACCTTTTTTTTTTTTTTTTTTAAATATATCATATACAAAATTGCATGCTAAAGTGAAAAAGGGGTCTACAAAGTAGAGGTTTGGAGTGAACGATTTCAAAAATTGTTGAAAATGGGGCTTTGGATAGCGAGTAGTAATGTAAATTCAAAAAAACATGGGTCATTGGGTGACAATGATGCGCGTGTTAACAGCCTAACATACGCATCATCATCTAAATGGACATGGGGATTTCCAAATGGTAATTTGGGGAACTGTTACGAGCATTTACTATGGTCAATCTTCTGTCCGTTACAAAACCTTCTACATCTTAGTAATAGCACGATAATTTTGCGAATAAATAAGGCACATGTCACTGGGGAAAAACGGCACGCTAAGGCCCAACAACTCTTCGAAAATCCTTCAAAAACTGCCCAAAAGTTCACAAACACTGCACTCGCAATGTCGCATATGTCGCTATTTTTCGCTATCTATTTTCCCTCAGTGACATATGGGGCCTTAAATAATTGACTGCAAAATTCGTCGGGGTTAGTGGAACCACGATGCAAAATAGTTTTGTTGTAACTTCCAATAAGGGCATTTAGATTTAATATTCAGACAGGCCTAGACTTTAGTCAATCTTGGTGTAGGAGCGCCCTCCTAATGTTAAGTTCTTGAAAAAGGCTAAGCACTCTGGTTATGCCCAGAGGGTGCCAGATATTGATGCCGTTTTTGAATTCACTTGCTTTGTAGGTTGACATGTCATAACCTCCTGCATTTGCTGGAGGGGACGTTAGTTAATGGGCATAGCAGTATGTAACATTTACCCGTAGCTACGAGACCGGTAGTGTGCAGACTAATTGGTGGTACCCATTGCATGTATTTGGCCGTGGCCGTGGGTACTAGCTTTATTGACGTGGATTGCGCCTCACCCCCAGCTCTCACATGGTTATATTCCACTCGCCTTAGACCAGCCTAGGACTAAAAACAGTTGTGTGTCATTTAAACAGCAGAACCTAAGACCTATAAACCAACGACCTTAAAACTAAGACTATAAAACACAAAGACCTATAAAACAGACTTATAAAAAAGACACCTATAAAACTAGACTATAAAACAAAGACACCTATAAAACTAAGACCGATAAAACTAAGACAATGACTTTCATGTCCATGTAACGTTTGTGGGTCGCTTATATAGACTTTTTTTACCCAGCATCACCAGCATGAGCAAAGCCTCAAGTGGAATGTGGAATACAAATAGCCATGCCTTATACTATGGCAAAGCAAACAATTCCCGTTTTCTGCACTGCAAGGAAGCCCCAAAGGGACTTGCTTGGTGGAATTCTGACTGGTTTATCCGAGGTATACAAGGCCATAAGGTTACTATACTAATACTAGTAATTCACAAACCTCTGGTTCGCCAAGTAGGAAAGGCGGGGGTAGAAAGTTGCTATTAGGAGGTTTTAGAAAGGCACCAGCAGCCTACACCCATATTCATAGTTATTGCCCCCCCCCCCAATAATTTTTCAAGATTTACTTAGCTCAGAGCTTTCTACAGGGCCCATATGTCCGAGACCATAATGATCCTGGAGCAAAATTGCGGGCCAAAATCTAAGAGAAACGTAATTCTGTACTGTGCAGCTGCAGCGCAGCCAGCTAAGCGACAGGTAGTACGTGTTTCTCTGGTTGTTTTTAGGGACTGAAGATTAAGGATACACACCACTATAATCGCTGACAGAATTTCTCAGGCAAAAATTGCAGTACGCGCAGCGTGAAGTGCGACAACCCGGAACACAAATACATTCTTGGCAAACGTCACGCGATTTGTAATGGTCGGGTGGCGTGCTGCCTATATACCGCCGATTAAGTTGCATTAATACATTGCGTGCGTCGGCTTGCCTGAGAAAAATTCTGACAGCATTATAATTAGCCGTTAACTTCCGGCAAATTGATCACGGTCCATACTTACTCACGAGGGGAAAATTCTGCGTTATCAGTGGCGTATCCTGGGCGGGAGCTTGTTCCCATGGTGGCCAAAGGGGATGCCAAAAAGAAGGAAAAAGAGGAAAAAGAAGGAAAGGGCGAAGAAAAGGGAAAGGAAAAGGGGAAGAAGGAAAGGAAGGGGATGGAAAGGAAAGGAAAAGAGAAAGGGGAGGAAAAAAAAAGAAAATTAACGGGGGAGGGGGGGGGGGAAAGGGAAATGGAAAGTTGAGGGGGGACAATTAAAGGGGAAAGGGATAGAAAAGCTCTTTGAGAAGAGGATGGAACTGTAAAGGACAGATAGAAGCGCCAAAATTAGGGCCAAAAATGGGGATTATAAGTTAGATCAGGGAAATACACATATACACATGTGCAACAAAAAAAGAGACGTATAAAACTAGTAAGGGAAGGGGCGCCAAAAAAGGCACAATAAGAAAGTGTCTAGTTTTCTTGTTCGTAGTTTTATACTAGGTCTTGGTTTAGAGGTCTTAGTTTTATACTAGGGCTTAGTTTTATAGTCTTAGTTTATACTAGGTCTTAGTTTTTGTCTTAGTTTTATAGGTCGTAGTTTTATACAGGGCGTAGTTTTATACTAGGGTCTTAGTTTATAGGTCTAGTTTTATAGGTCTTCGTTTTATAGGTATTAGGTCTTTTGTTTATAGGTCTTAGGTCTTTTTATTACACACCCTAAAATCTCAAAATTTTTAGGTAAGTTGTGGGGACAAGGTTGTGGACCATGAAATGCCTCTAGATATCCTAATCCCTCTGAGCCTGCATGAATTAACGGACAACCCTACGGCAAATGAGGGCAATATTGGGGAGACAAGCTGCCTTTAGCTTTTTCTTACAGTAACTGCACTTTCTTGCGGAAGCAAACCCATTTTCAGGAAACCCACCTACAGCCCCCCCCCAAAACAGTGTAATAAAAGTATTTTTTAAAATTATTATTTGTTTTTGCATTTCATATACACTGATTTTGTAATGAAAAATACATTTAATATTATTCTATTCTGTATGTACTTATGAGAAAGAGAAACGATTCCTTGGGCCAGGAAGGAAAGTACTCAATGAGGTTCATATGCTCATGAAAGAATATGGAATTCCCCAAAATGCTCTAGATAAAGCATGGTGAGTCATCATCAGTATGGTACGTGCAATACTAGTAATATAGATCGATGGATGCGGTCTTCTATTGTGGGCAATGCAATGTAAAGCAGGATGTAAATACCCACAACCTAATTTTTAGATATGACCAGGGGCTCACGCTAAGGATTTTTATTTGTTTATTAATTTTGCAAAAAGCTTTGCTTTGATCATGTTGATAGAGCAAACGTACACAATGATAGGGAAAGAAATTGCTACACAATCTTAAAATGGCATAGCAAATGGCAGAAAATGTTGTTAGCAAAAAGCTATGCTAAAATATGTTATCAAGAGCCCTGGATATGACATGAGGAGAGCATTTTAAAAGACATTGCAATTGATGTGTGACGTTTGCCAGTGACAAATTTTGATCTGCGGTATACTGGTGGATCTGTATACCCGGATATCAGATTATAGTTACAAATTTTTTTTTAAAAGCAACTTTTTATTTTTGATAATTTACAAAATAAAGACCCTATTTTGGGTTAAAATGTGCGAAAAAGACTCTGATTCGTTTCTGCATCCTTAAAGTAGACATGTGTGACAGGCTTTGAGGTGTTGCAGTTAACTTCAAATTTTTGTGTCATAAGGGAGATGATACCCAGGTCTTCATCTTGATCGACTGGCTAACGTTATCTTCAGGGACTTTTCCAGAAAAGGATTAATTATGAAGAAATTTCTCCTGGGAATTGCGGAAACGTCGCAGCGCTATAGTGCAGGCATTACTTTGGACTTTCGGAATTGCAAATCACCTCAACAATAAAGGATAGGATGATATATTTATTAATCTTCGTGGAGATGGGCCAGCGCACGATAGTGTTGAAAAAAAAAAAACCATGTGCGCTTGGCCGGATTCGAACCGGCGACCTGAGTATTAACATGCAGGACGCTCTAACCGACGGAGCTATTCAAGCAGGGTTGGTAGAGAAGAGCCGATAGATATCATCTATAGGTGTTAGGTCGAAAGGGTCCTTCGCTTTCCTTGCGGATAGCATCAGAACTGTATATTTAACAGATACGATTATATTTGTTTTGAGATTTAAACTAATATAATCGTATATTGTTAATATTACAGTTCTGATGCTATCCGCTAGGAAAGCGAAGGACACCTTTCGCACAAACACCTATAGATGAGATCTATCGCTCTTATACCAACCCTGCTTGATAGCTACGTCGGTTTTAGAGCGTGGTGCATGTAAGACGAAGGTAGCCGGTTCGAATCCGCCCAAGCGCACATGGGTTTTTCAACACTATCGTGCGCTGGCCATCTCCAGGGAAAGATTAATACATCTTGTCTACCTGGAGAAACTAGAAACTAGTTTAAATCTCAAAACAAAATAATAGGATATGTTAAATATGACATTTTCTGATGCTAACCGCTAGGAAAGCGAAAGTGACAACCTTTCGAAACCTAACACCTATAGATGATATCTATATCGCCCTCTTCTACCTATCCTGCTTGATAGCTCAGTACGGTTAGAGCGTCGTGCATGTCATACGAAGGCGCCGGTTCGAATTCCGGCCAAGCGCAAGTTTTTTTTTGTCAATACTATCGTGCGCTGGCCCATCTCCAGGGAAAAAGATTAATAAATATATACATCCTGTCTTACCTGAAGAACTAAGTAGTTTAAATCTACAATAAAGGACATAGTTAAAATAGAGTAGTGTCATAAATTGTATTTTAAGTGCGATATCACAAACTTTCATCTTGATATAATGCTTCACCCCAAGAGCTCAATAAATCCTCACAAAGTAGTATTGCTGCAAAAGTGAGGTGACTCCGGCCTCCCCCATTAGTGGGGAGCCACAAAAAAACCCAGATGTTAAAAACTTGGTTTTACTACTAACTACTTCAAATAGACCTTGTGCACCTTTGCCAAATTCGGACTGTACACCACAAGTTAAACATACACTCAACCAAATTCTGTCATGTTGACTCAAAGACTAAAATTACAAAGTATACTGCTGAAATATTGCAGTCTTTATTTAAAAGGATTATATAAGGTCCCTCATTAGAATTCCTTTTTCCTGGGTTTGAGACACTGGACTGCCAACACTCTATTTTTCAACAATCTACCGCTGTATGGATAAAAGTTCAGTGATCTTGAGGAGATTGGGGAGTATTATAGACAAAAAGGCTAAATGTAAAAGATTTTAAATGTATAAAGGAGTCGGCATGGGATCTGAACATTAGGCAATATTTACCTCGCAAAGTTTGTCGCCATTTTGTCAACAGCCATTTCCCATTTTGTCCAACGCTCTTATAGACGCGAAGCTGTATCAAACTTCTGCTCAGGTTTTCCTTTATTTATATTGCTAAATCCCAATCTGGTCTACCCTTTTCTGGTGCTTCGTCCCCACGGCCTGGCGGTAGGGTAGAGGTAGAGGAGGGCCGCCAAAACTGAGCGAGGAAAAAAGGAAGGACAGGGGGGCAGCGGGGATCGGGGGCAACCAGAGGGGAAAAAGACCACAGCAACAGGGAGCCAGGCACAAGAAAGGTCGTGAATGTATGGGGAAGAAACGGTTGAAAACCACTCATAAAACCGTGACCAAAATTAAATATAAAGTTACAGATTTTATCTTAACAAAATATATTTTTTCAGACCCTGTTTGGGGAGAATTGCAGGAAAACACCAAGAAGTGGAAAGGAAGGATGCGCGGAACGCGAGGGGACGAAAGAAGAACAAGGGTCAGGAGGAGGAGGGGGGGTGTCGGGAAAAAACCGGGGGAGGACGGTGTTCTCTGGTTTTCCATTGTGTTAAAACATCATTTAACGTACGCCTAATAATATGTAAAAAGGTTTTAATTACACCATGTCATTATATTCCATCTGCGGGTGTTCGGGGTTTAAATTGGCCCATGTGTTCCCCTGCATGTCTTAAAAAAGGCGACTAAAAGGGGCAAAATATGTATTTAAATTGAGGGGATTAGTATATAATGTGTAATGAATTCGACTGTGTAATTGTATTATAAGAGTTCTGTTGTTATGACTCGTTTAAGTACATGTAGCTGCTTAAAATCAATTAACATGAAAAAACAAAAAAACCCCCCCAAATTTATCACAAGTAACATGCGTACATATGTAAGGAAAAAAGAGGGAGGGGGGGGGGGCAAGAGGACTCGTAAGAGGAGAAGAGAGCGGTACTCTTCGGGAGGGACCCTCAGACAGGGAGAGAAGGGTGGAGCGGATGGGAAGGGAACCAAAGAGACTAGAAGGTTAACTGTCCACTGTCTCGGGGGGAAGGGACAGGACCCAAGGGGACGGGAGATAAGGTGAGACCGAATTGGGAACACGTGCGAGCGAGAAAAGCCATGAGGCGGGGACCGGACCAATGGGGAAGGAAGGACATGTGGGGAAGGGGAGGACTGTGATTGCCTCACGAGGAGATGTAGGGGGAAGGGGCAAGGTTGGCGGCGGTAAATGGATGAGTAGTGATGATCTTTGTCATCAGTCTATGATGTGTGATAGTTATAAATTATCAGTAATCGTTTTGAACTTGTTTTTATTGATGCAGGTTTTCTAAGTTTATATTGCAAGTGAGTTGTTTATCTTTGTTTGTTATACATGGATAGTAATGCTCTGTTCATCACTGTATGAGTGTCCTTTTGTAATTGTTTGAATTGTAATTTGGAATGTGAATGAAGTTTTAATATTGCGTTGTGTTTTTTTAATAATGTAAATGACAATGTATGACAGATTATACACATTGTGTTGAGTTGTAGTTAAACTTTAATACTCACTCACTCACTCACTCCATTTCAATCATATTAAATCGGTATGCCAACGGTAATCATAAAGGAAGAATGATTGGCAACAATTGAATTGTAGCCCTTTGTTAAACAAATTCGCACGGGGTATTAAGGGCATTTCAACAAAAAAAATCTTGATCCTTTCTAATTCTTCATGATTATTTCATTGATACCGTGCATGAGCACCACATTCTATGAGAAAATACCGTGACTGAAATATGTCCACGGAGGGTAATAACTCCACTACATTATTTTATAATACAAATCAGATTGAAAACAAACACGAAACAGTCGTCTCTCACATGATTCAGCGGGGAAGAAAAGTGATTCTGGATAAAGAGGATCAAAAGTTTGAACCTGTGGTGATTGTTTTTTTTTCATGAAGCCTTCCCTTTCTGAAAACTTTAAGCATTTATGTCTCCCCAAATTGAATCACCGTATGGAATGAACGTGAGTTTTATTAAAATTTATGTATAAGATTTTGGCTTAAAATAAATTTCACTGGGATTAAAGCAAAAAGTAAAAAAAAAAGAGTAAAAATAAGGACTTTACTATTAGGAAGCGGAGTAAAATGAAATTCATTAATAAAGAGGGATTTTACTCTACGGAATAGAGGAGTTAAAAGTATTAAAACGGAAACTCATAAAAATACATCATAAGGGTTACTGATGTGTTTTATTGGCACTATTATCACGAAAATTAATTGCTATGGATAAATAATATTCATTGCTAGTTCTCTCTTGGACCTTAAATATTCAAATATTTGACATGGTACCTATAAAACAGAAAGCTTGAACAGAAATGGCTGGACTGAGTTAGGATGGCGTGGACTTGGGTATCATTACAAATATTTTTATGGGTCATTTACCATTTATTGATAGTAATGTAACACTATATATCTATCTACAAAGATCAAATAAGGATAGGATTTGCTTTTGGAGTATTTAAAGTTTCTATCAACCCCGTTTGTTAGCTTGCAATCACTTAGATCGCCTAGAGTAATGATGTGGGGAATTTGTTTTATAAATTCCCAATCCCATCCGTGCACTAGCAATCAAGGAGGAAAAGATAATAAATTGAATCACCCATGACATAATGGCGAAATAAATGTTGTTATAAAGTTTACAAACGTTTGTATCTATAGGTCCTACCCAACCTCCCCTCCCCCCCCACCAAATCAAATGTTGGATTCTTCTCCAATGAAGCGTTCGAACATGTTTGGCAACTGCAGATTTGTAAAAATATTTTCATATGTAAATAAGGCCAAAAATATTGGGGATAATTGCCAGGAATTGTCTTTTTAATCACTAACTCGACCATTTGGTAAAATATAGAATGAGTAAATAGGCTTTTTTTTTCCGTCTCCGTTTGATCATTTTAAGGAACCATTTTAAATATTTAAGGAGTGATCCACAAGTAAGGAACGTTCTCTATATGTGCACCATTTAGAAAAACTCATCCTTATGACCTTTTCATCGTTTAGGATGTCCCTTTGGATTCCAAACATCGCATTTTTCCACAATTACAGCGTATTAAAATTTAAATGATTTTAGGCGATTTTGACGTATTTAGACAAAAGCAGGCGAATTTGCAATATTTTACATGTATAAACCACGGGTGCCTGGGACTGAATAAAAACATATTTAAATAATAGGAAGAGCACAACTTGAAATACATTTCTGTAGGGATCTAAACTTGCCGAAAATATTTAACTTTTTTATGATAGGTTTATGCAAAAAACAACTGCCATTTTCAGTGAAAAAAGCACTAAATCCAACGCATTATAACCATTGTTTTGTAAGTAGAAACGCGACTTCCCTGAACTTGAATGGCAAAACAAAATTCAATAACGTTATAGAAAGAGCACCACTTTTCTTATGTGGAATTAAATTGTTGGTAAGATATTTTCATGTTTTATAAAAGATTTTATGCAAAAACAGCAAGGGATGTTGTACGCGTGTTCAACCAAAGAGGCCTATATTATCTGATAAAACATTTTTCAAATTAACATGTATCAAAATAGCTTCAATTTCTGGATAAAGAAGAGCCGCCATCATTGGTAAAACCGGCATGTACATCAAAAATTCATGCAGGCTTAGTCTTTAGTCCTGTGTGTAACCGTTCGATATGCGTAAGAGCACCCTCCTAGCTACCATTAAGTCTTTGCAACGTACTAGCACCCGTAAGTTGATGTGTTTTGAATTTGCTGTTTCTGTTAGAGTTGGCATAAGTCCTACCCCCCTCCCCCTCCCTCAATCAGACGATAAATTTTTGTTTTACTTAAAAGAAGCAGCCTATCCCTAATGACCACACGCCACCAAGGACAAAGGAGGTCTTCCCCATTTCATTTCCTTTTACTTGCACAGGGACTCCCGGAAATCTTTATACTACCCTAACAGAATTCCATATTTTCTGATGTAACTTATGTCTAGGTTTTAGTCAATACAATTTTAGGTTCAGATATTAATCTTTTAGGATAAACCATAAATTTTAAAGGGTTTTGATAAATGTCAATGTCATCACAAAATAAATTTTTTATCCTGTCCAAATGTATTTAATGTCGCAGGATTGTTTCTTGTGACATAATTTTCATTCATGCTCCCTTTCAGAATAGAATCAGCTTTCGTTAGGTGATTTTTAGCTCAGTCTTGTTATGTTTTTAGGCGATGCCCATCTCGTTTTGTTACACATTATATTTACAACAGTACCATTTCTCTTTCAGAAATGGAACTCAAGAGAAGAAACCGTATGTATGGGGATACTGCTGAGGCCTCTTGTATGCAAATACTGCACACAAAACTTTGACGATGTACACGGTATCTTATCCCAATCACTACCATATAAAGATCTTAAACCATATTGTGTATTTTCAGACAATGCCGATGAATTGACAATTGGTAGTGAAACCACTCCAGAAAACCTTCACAAATGTCGTAACTGTGCAAGAAGATACAGGTTTCCCTAGTCATAAGCAAAGACATAAAAGGACAACACACAGCTGAAAAACTCACAATGTCAGTACTGTGACAGCAATATTTCAGGTTTCCTGGTATTAAAAACAACATGAAATGAGACATACAGGGGAGAAAACCTCAACAACTGCCAGCAATTGTGAAAAGTGTTTTACTACCATTCCAGAAAAGACGCATCATGAAGTGACCCATACAGGTAAAAAAACCTCACAAAGTCAGTACTGTGAAAGAAGATTCAGGTTTCCTAATATTAAGAAACATGAAATGAGAACATGCGGGGAGCAAAACCTCCAAATGCAGCCATTGTGAAGGTGTTTTACTACCTTTCATAAAAGAATCAGCAGAAGTGACCGCATGCGTGAAAAACCTCACAAATGTCAGTAGTTTTTTCTGTGAAAGAAGATTCACATTTCCTTGTAGCAAGAACACATAAATAGACTAGAGGGGAGAACCCTCAACAAATGCCAGCATTGTGAAAAGTGTTTTACTACCATTACAGAAAAGAACTCATCATGAATGGCTCCATACGATAAAAAAACCTCATACAAATGCCACCTGTGAAAGAAGATTCAGCCTTTGTCCAGTAACTGAAAAACCTGAAATGACAGCCTACAGGTGAAACCCTTTCAAATTCCGTACTGTTGATATGAACTTTATTGCAAGTACGATAAAACGTCATGAAATGATACAATCCAGGTGAAAAACCTTACAAATGTCATATTGTGAAAAAGATTCACTACACGACTATTGGAACACTTGAACTATACATACGGGAAGAGCAACCGCAACAACAAAATGTCAATACTGTGAAAGAGATCACATTTGGCCATAAACTGAAAAAACATGAAATGACACATACAATGGAAAAACCTTTCAAATGGTCAGTACTGTGAATCTGAAATTTATTTTCCAAGTTACATAAAAACAGTCATGAATGTCAATACAGTGAAAAGCCTTCAAATGTCATTATTGTGAGAAAAGATTTACTATGCTGACTCTCAAATAAACAACATGAAACTGATTTACATACAGGGAAGGCACCACACAAATGTCAATACTGTGATATCAAGATTCTATATGCCAGGAAACACTGAAAAAACATTTAGTGACCACCTACAGGTGAAAAACCTTAAACAAATGTTAGCACTGTTGAAAAGAAATTTCTTTACAAATTTCAGAAAAAATGCATGAAATGCAAACGAGTGAATATCACTCTTTTAGAGTGGTATTTTTTGAAAAAAATGTTTTATCAAACACTCGCATCAAGAATGAACACGGAATGACCACATACAGGTGAGGGAAACCTCACAAATGTCAGTTCTGTGAGAAGACATTTGTCAAAAAGTTCACAAAAAACATCATGAAATGGTACATACAGGTGAAAAACCTCACAAATGTCAATACTGTGAAAAGAGTTTTGTCACAGCTACAAGTAAGAAATATCATGAAATTGACACATACAGGTGAGAAACCTCACAAATGCCAAACAAAAGAAGACATTTATCAGAATGAAAAAAAAGAAAGATCATGAAATTACACAAAAACTTGATATAACCATGATGAAAACCCTGGTAAATGTCATCTGGGAAAATAGATTTACTGCTGCTGCATCTCCAAAACTTGAAATGCCACGTGCAGGGAAAGAACTTTGCAATTGTAAAAACTGAGATTTACCGCCAAATCACACCAAAGAAATCATGAAATTACACATACAGGTGAAAAACCTTACCAATGTCAGTACTGTGAAAGGATTTATTTATCACAGTTGAGGTAAAGAATCAAGAAATGGGACACCCTGTGGTGAGAAACTCACAAAGGCCAGTACTGTAAAAGGAGATTGGAAAGGAGGGCAAACAAAATCATGAAAAGAGGAGGATATTATAAGGGTGTTTATGAATTCAAGTTCAAGGTACAGTGTGCATACCTTTCAATTGATTATGATACTACAGTTTTGAAGATAACATATTGCTTCAGAGCACTGCAACCCCACGCTATATCTTTAGCAGTTGTCCTCATCTCAATCACCATTACTGTTTCATTATGCAAAATTATAATTTACTGTACATGTTGTAATGTGATGTTGGCTTAAATAAATCTGATTGATTGATCATTGATTGATTGAACGATATACAATCCACTAAGCATGGACCTAGTAGACAAGAGTAAGAGGACCCACAACGCAAAAACCACAAAATACCTAATTGAATTACCCATTCATCCAGGGCTGTACGCAGGATTTATTTTGGGGGGTTCGGGACTTCGGAAAAGTGGAACTTTTTTGTAAAAGTTGACCTTACCCCCTTAAAATGGTCCTTTTTTGGACTTATTGAAAAAAAAAAATTATCATCAAAAAAGTGTACTTTGGTGTCAAAATTTCATTAAAATTTGGACTTTTATCAAAAAATTCAGCAAAAAGTGGACCTTTTGCCCTTTTTGTGTACGTGCCTGCATTCACCTCAACCGCGTACGGGCCTGCATTCATTCAACAAAAACCAGGTGCACTGATGTGTATAGATGTGCATAGACCGCAATAGTCTGTGATCTTATCTCTTTGTCATATCGTGCCGTGACAGCAATCTTATAAAGAAAATAAAAATGTCCCAAAGTCTTTGTATTTTTTTACGGTATCGATGGACCCTGGGCTGTAGGGGTTTGGAAAGTGCATAGTACACTCAGTTTCCATGTTTTTGTTTGCAGTTGTTGCCCACCAAATACGAGAGAAATTCTTTCAGAAAATACTAAAAAACCCCATCAAGATCCGTCATTCCTGTGTGGAGTTAAGACTGTAGAAAATAAGCTTGCATTTGGAGAACCCGTAATTGTTAAAAACTTGTGAATAATATGAAAAGTTCGATTCACTTCCCGACTCTTGAAAATCGGTGTTATGAAAGTTCCATGTACCTCGTAACAAAATGTAAGCTCTGAACCTGTGCCCAAGTGTGCTCCTTCTTGTACTTTTACCTCGAGAAAACCACCCTAATTATTTTAACTTTCGGTTATGTTGAATTTGGTTGCTGTTGTGGCTGTTTGATAGCCAACACGGACTGCATAAAGCTTACACATTCAATCTCATGACCATGTCAAAACTGATTTCAATGTCAGGTTCATCTATTTTTTGCACCCTAAAACCCTTGTCCGGTGTCAAATGAGTTAAGGTAATTGCCCAATTGACATTTTATGTCATTTTTCATGCCAAAAAACAAAAAACAAAAAACAAACATCACCGGGGTATAGAAAGGTAAAGGGTGAACCCAATGAGATGGATCCCCAATCTTCAAGTTTCTAAAATTCCATATGTCTCCCCCCCCCCCAACTAGTAGAATACAAAATTCAAGTGCCCCAGGAATATTTTCAATTTTTCAATTCATGAAATGCGTGAATATCCCAAACATCATCTTTTAAGGGACAACAAGAGTGATTGCTTCCCTAAGCTCTCCTAATAAGTGCATGTGGAAGGAGAGTGATTTTCTGGAAGATGGTCATTTTTTTTTTTTTTTTTTTTTTGGATGTACCGGCCAATATTCGGCCCTATTAGTGCCCCTCCCCTTATATATCGCCCGTCTCAGGAACATTGTGACTTGCAAGCGCCCCTCATTTCACGGAGGATCTGACTGCCGTACAAACCTCACTTTGAGTCCGTCCGACGTAATTTAATTTTTCTAAATGCCAATTGTATATTTGTACTAGTATCTTGTGGCTATCTCAGGCTAATATTTACATTTTACCAAGGGTATATTAAACACCCGGAAACATGATAAATACCGCCACACTATAACCAATGCTATACGGAATATTGGAGGAGGAACTGTAGGACTCGTCGTGAAAAAATAAGAGATGAATACTTATGTAATTGCTGTGGTGCGGATGTCGTCCAACCGGCGTGGTTGGCATTTGTCCTGGGAAAATCCACATAGGCTGGTTCGGATTACGAAAATGGGAGAGCTAGAATAGGAGACACAGTAAAGCAGGTGTAGATTTGGGCATGCTATTTGGGGCATTAAAAAAGAATGGAGGTAAACCGACGGATATGTGCTATCATGTGATGATTTGA
Source organism: Ophioderma brevispina (assembly GCA_023653785.1). Classification (NCBI taxonomy): domain Eukaryota; kingdom Metazoa; phylum Echinodermata; class Ophiuroidea; order Amphilepidida; family Ophiodermatidae; genus Ophioderma; species Ophioderma brevispina. The sequence continues at coordinate 24,332 of JAMKCH010051454.1, forward strand.
TTGCGACGTGACTTACTTTCTTCAATACATGCAAGAATAAAAAAATCCCCTTCACTCATATCATCATGACAAGTTTCACTTACTGTTTTCGTTAATATTTCCAAAATAATATTTTTGAAAAGATGTGATATGACACCCTTTTTTAATCTACTTCAACAATTTCTTGACCTGCCCTAGCGACTCTTCACAATGATGCTGAGACATGACCATTTCTAAATGTTGATTTTGCACCTGACAACATCGGCATTCCATGCAAATTTATGGTTACAACAAAAAAGACAAACAAACAAACGAACCATTTTTTTATAGGGGCGGTGAAACAATTTTCGGTGAAAATTTTAAAATTTTGGAATTTGGAAATTGTAGTAAAGAAATTTATTAATTGGCGATTACTGGATCAAATAATTACATATCTTGCAGGCGTTACATGGTGAATACAAAAAGTAACATCTAGGACGTGTGATATAGGCTAGGTATTATTTGAGAGCCACACAAATATTGCCAGGCCCTTTAAGAAAAAAGCTTTAGGACATGCTTATATGTGTGTTATCCCCGAATTTTGGGGATTTCCCCATTGCATATTTGATTTGGTTCTACCATTTTATGAAATTAATAGACCTCAGCCCAGAGTTTTGGTTAGACTAACATAAGAATAGCTTCAATATGGAAAATTCAGAGAAAATATAACTTTTTTTAAAATATAAGTGGCCGGAGCCCTTTGTTGCGTGTAGCCCACGAAGAGGGGTAATAGTTTCTGTGGGGGTCAAATATTTGACTGCTGTCTAAATCTAACTAGGAAATATAGCTCACATTAATTCCTTAGGTTACCAGGAGTAAAAAGTCAATTGGTCACATGTGTGTGGAGGCTCCTTTCCAAGATATTTGGGAAAATAGGCTAAAGGTCATTTTTTTATATCAAGAAGTCACAATTGTATACCAAGATTTCTTTGTAACAAATATATTTAATGATCAACTGATTCAAAATATGCTTTTTATTTTGTCATAGTTGTTGGTATCCCTTTCATAGGGAGGGGTATAATGTCACCGTCCCATAGAGTCCTACAGGGAATGTTGGACCCCTTCCATTATAACAACAAGGAGATGCCGAAAGTGCAAAGATATTTTCATATTTGGATCGTATCATTACACCTTTAAAAAAGTATTTTTACAAACAATCTGGGTATTGCAATCGGTGACCTTTCTTGATTAAACAAATGACCATTACATATTTTCCAAAATCTTGGAAAGGAAAGCACCACACGCATGTGACCCAATTGACTTGTTTACTCCTGCTTACTTAAGGAATAATTTGAGCTATATATATTAGATTAGAGCATTCCAAACATTGACCCCCATAGTATCTTTACTCCTCTCCTGGGCCACGCAAACAACGTGTCCCGGCAACTTCATATTTTTCAAAAGTTATATTTTTCGCTGAATTTTGGTGCGCCGTGTTCGAATATTGGTATCTCGTTCGTCTAACCAAAACCTTCTCGGCTGATGCTCTATGAGTCTTTTGTACTATAAATAGCTCCCTAATTAATGTTTTATTTTGGTTGTTTTTAATGTTGAATTTCTTTGTGATCATTTTTAAAGTTTATAGTTATATTAATTATAACTCTCACATCAGGGTTTAGAGGCGAACATTGTCCTGCACCTCATTGCCTGCTTTATCATTGCTGACTGACGACCCCCCTATTTTTTCTGCAGCTTTTTCCTGCAAGCTTTTATGTTTAATCTTCCTTGGGTGTGGCATTTGCCTCACTTAATAAAATAAATGTGAGTGTAGTTCACTGTGTGGCTCCGATACAAGTACAAACGATTGTTATTATTTACTTCTGGATACACTGAAAAAATATGGAGTAAAAAGGGGAACGCTCTGTAAAAAAGAGTAAAACCTACTCGAATGGGATTAAATTTCACTCCATTTTGAGTGAAATTAGTAAATTTTCACCTCCTTTTGAGTAAGTTTCACTCCATTTTGAGTAAATTTTTACTCTTTTTTAATTTTTCTTTTTTGGTTAAAAGTTATGTATTGTTATAATTTGGATTCATTTTTCATGCCAAAAAAACAAAAACAAAAACAAAACCCTCACCGGGGTAAGGAAAGGTAAAGGGTGAACCCAATGAGATTGATTCCCATCTCAATTTTCTAAAATTCCATATGGTGCTCCTCCCCCCCCCCCCCAACTAGTAAAAAAAATTCAAGTTCCCCAGGAATATTTTCAATTTTTCAATTCAAATAAATTGGTCAATATCCCAAACATCATCTTTTAAGGGAAGCAAGAGTGATTGCTCCCTAAGCTCTCCTAAATTAAGTGCATTGAATGAAGTGATTTTTCTTGGGAAATCATTTCGATGTACGCAATCGAGCCTATTTGTGCCCCTCCCCTTATAATCGCCATCCCTCAGACCATTGCTAGACTGCAAGCGCTCCCTCCATTTCGGAGAGTCTGACTGCCTCTGTACACCTCACTTTGAGTCCCCCATTTAATTTCTAGCATGCAATTGTTAATTTGTACTAGTATCTTTTGGCATATTTCTCAGGCCGAATAAGTTAGGATTTACATTTTACCAGGGTATTTTAACACCGGAAACCTGTAAGTAACCACCGCCATAACCGGCTAAACCACTGCTATATATCGAGTTATATTGGAGAAACTGTAGGACTCTGGTTAAAAAATAAGATATGAATACTTCATGGTAAGTGCTGTGTTGCGGATGTCGTCCAACGGCGTTGGGTTGTGCATTTGTCCTGGGAAATATCCAACATAATGCTGGTTCGGCATTAAACGAAGAACTGGGATATGCAATTAAATAGGATACCACACCGATAAGCCGCTGGTAGATTTGGTTGCTCTACTTATGGCGATTAAAAAAAGAATTATGTAAACCGACGGAATGTGCTATTCATTGATGATGAATGCGACGTGACTACTTTCTTCCATACAATGCAAAATAAAAAATCCCCTTCACTCATCATCAATGAAATTCCCTTAATGTTGTACGTTGATATTTCCAAAATAATATTTTTGAAAGATGTGATATACACAACCTTTTTATCTCATTCAACATTTCCTTCTTGACCTGCCTACGCGATCGTCACAAGAATGCTAAAGGGAGGTGCTGAGACATTACCATTCTAATGTATTTTGCACCTGACATACGGCATTCCATCAAATTTATATATGGTTACAACCCCATTTTTATAGGGGCGGGAAACAATTTTCTGGTGAAATTTAAAATTTTGTTTACTTACCATAAAGAATTTTGAATTGGTCGATTAACTGGAGGCAAATATTACATATCTTCAGGAGTATACTGGTGAATACAAAGTAACATCTAGGACGTGTGATATAGGCTAGGTATTATTTGAATAGCCCCAGAAAAACACAAAATAACCTTGCCAGGGACCCTTTTTCAGAAAGCTTTAGTACATGGATTCGTCGTACTGTGTTTCACCTCATGGGGGATTTCCCCATTGCATATTTGATTTGTTCGACCATTTTATGAAAGGTGATGACCATCAGCCCAGAAGGTTTTGGTTAGACGAACTAGATACCAATAGCTTAATATGGGGAAAATTCAGAGAAAATATAAAACTTTTTTATTTTAAAATATGAGAGTCCTGCCGGAGACCCGATGTTGCGTGTAGCCCCAGAAGAGGTGTAAAGTTTTCTGTGGGGGTCAAATATTGAACTGCTCTAAATCTAATGAAATATAGCTCAAATTATCCTTTAGGTTACCAGGAGTAAAAAGATCACTTGGGTCACCAAAAAAATGTGTGTGGAGCTTCCTTTCGCAAGATATTTGGGAAATATCGCTAAAGGTCCATTTGTTTATCAATAAAGGTCCAACAATTGTATCCAAATGTTCTTGTGTACAAATGATGAGTGGTGTTAGATGATACTGATGTGCAAAATATGCTTTTTATTTTGCATAGGGTTGGTTCCCTTTCATAGGTGTGGCTTGGGTATAATGTCGCGTGCGCCCTGAGCCTCCAGGAATGTTTACCCCTTCCATTATAACAACAAGGAGATCCGAAAGTGCAAAAGTATTTTCATATTGGATTCATAATCATTAAACATTTAAAAAAAGTATTTTTACAAACAATCTGGGTATTGCACCGGGTGACCTTTCTTGATTAAACAAATGACCTTACCCATATTTCTTCCAAATATCTTGGAAAGGAAGCACCACACGCGGGTGAACCCAATTGACTTTTTACTCCTGCTTACTTAAGGAATAATTTGAGCTATATTATATTAGATTTAGAGTGCAGTTCAAACATTTGACACCCATAGTAACTTTATCCTCTCCTGGGGCTACACGCAACAACGGGTCCCCGGCAGACTTTCATATTTTCAAAAGTTATATTTTTCTCTGAATTTTCCCGTTTTCAGATATTGGTAATCTCGTTCGTCTAACCAAAACCTTCTGGCTGATGCTCTATGAGTCTTTTGTACTATACCTAGCTCCCCCTAATTAATGTTTGATTTGGTTGTTTTGAATGTTTGAATTGTAAATAAATAAAAAATTTTTTAAGTTATAAAAGTATATTAATTATAACCGCACATCAGGTTTAGCGGAACATTGTCCTGCACTCAATTGCGCTGCTTCTCTTTGCTAGAACTAGAAAACCGACCCCCTAATTTTTTTCTGCACTTTTTATGTTTAATCTTCCTTGGGTTTGGCATTTGGCCTACCCTTTAAAATAATGTGAGTGTGTTCACTTGTTGCCTCCGCTACAAGAGACAAACGATGTTTTATTATTTCTCTGGATACACTGTAAAAAATATGGAGAAAAGGGGAACTGCCTGTAAAAAAGAGTAAAACTTACTCGCAATGGAGTACATTTCACGCCATTTTGAGTGAATTAGTAAATTTTTCACTCATTTTGAGTGGAACTTTTCTTTCATTTTGAGTCATTTTTACTCTTTTTTACCGAGCGTTTCCCCTTTTTTACTCCATATTTTTTACTGTGTATTAGTCTATAACTTTTTCATTTAAAAAATCTATAATTAATAATACTTTGTTGGGGCTATAGTACGTGTACCAATGCTTACGTAGAAGTTGGGTGTAGCAGGCGTGAGTTCCAGGCTTTCTAATAGGGATTTGAAACTTGAATACATAACACTGCACTGTCAAATTTTGTCATAATTCTCCCTGAATAGTCATGAAAACTTTTTGAGCAAATCACATCTGCCCTGATCTCTATTCACTTGGGTGTTTGAACTCTACTTTTCAATTTCAGGGTTGCAGAAAATATTGTCTGTTTATATCCTTTAAACATCTACTACATGTTGTGATAGCTATGAAATGAATGTGCAATTTTACTCATATGGATATATACTAATAAGATAGGCCTAGCCAAAACCTAACTTTAACAAACCAAAAAAAAAATCAATGTTCAAAGAGTATACAATGACAAGGCGATATTAGCGAAAGTTTGAGAAAAGAATTGCCAGTGGTTTGCTGGTTCACACAGTTTCCTTAAAAAGTTTCCTATGAGTGTATTGACTCAAAGGATGCTTTTATCCTTGGCACACCACATGCTGCAGGTCCTGGGTGCATCATCTGGATAATCCCAGATACAGGATGAATATACCTAAAGAGGGAGAGTAATCACATACACTGTTTCAAGTGTGCCTCGATCGGATTTCACAAATGAAAATTACAATTTTCATGAACAAGTGCCCCCCCCCGACACAAAAAAAATTGGGAATAGAAAAGGGAGGAAGAAGAGAAAAAGAGAAAGAAAAGAGGGAAAGAGGAAGGGGAAAAGAGGGAAAGAAAGAAGAAAAATGGAAGTGAGCAAATAGAAGGGAGAAGTTGAAGAACAAAAATAGAACGAAAGATTTATTGTACTTCAAATGAATCTAACTGTTAAATGGTGCTCTGAACCACTTTTTTTAATATGGAAAACCGCAGGAGCTTCACAGGTGTAAATGAGAAAAATAGTAGCTTTCTTCTGATTTCCACAATGTTTAACCACTTCGTTACAAGTCTGGGGTCATTGGGGACGCTCGGCCTTTTTAATAATTGGACCTGGCTCTTTAATGCAAACCTGCACGGAAAATAAATGATCAACTTTTTTGGAGTTTCATCATCAGCAATTTTTAACAGGCTTTTCAGTTTGGGAATCATACTGCCTACTGTAAAGCTTTGTATTGACTTCATATTATTTTCTTAAATTTTAACCTGTCACACCACACAGATTCAAATTTTTCAATTTTTTTTAAAATTCACCCACGTCATTGCACTATTTCAATTCCTATACAAACTTGCTATGCCTAAATGTTGAAAAAGGGGGTCTACAAAGTGAGGTCTTTGGGTGAACGATTTCCAAAACATTGTCGAAAAAATGGGAGTCTTTGGATAGCGGAAGGAAATTTCATTCAAAACATAGGGTCATTGGGTGACAATGATGCTGCGTGTTAACAGTCTACATACGCATCATCATCTAAATGACATTGGGGATTTCCAACGGTAATTTGGGGAACGCTACGTGCATTTACTATGGCAATCTCTGTCCATTTACAACTTCTACATCCTATACTATAAAGATCGACCTTCGCCATGTTGTTTTTTCTATAGGAGGCTGACATGTTGACCCCAGGAGGTCCCCATGTTGAATGTGTACCTATTCAGGTAATACCCTCCCATCGTGTCTCTAATTGCTCTGGTTTTTGTATTCAAACTGCTGATATATATTTAGATTTCTTGAAGATTGCAAATAAACATGTTGTACACATAGCTAAACATGTTGGTAAAACAGTAGTAATGCGTATTGAATCCCCGTGGTTTGACCGATTCAGTACTTTAATTGTGGTACCGGGGGGTAGGTCTAGGGTACGAGGGTAATCATTCATGTTCGTAGCTTAATTACCCATGGTCCTT